>VZTD01001044.1:409210-421197 GCA_013397725.1 Rhagologus leucostigma | reverse complement strand
AATAACACTGGTCCCAAAACAGACACCTGTGGGACACCACAGGTCACTGATGTCCATTAGGACTCTGAGCTGTTGACTGCAACCCTCTGCATGGGACTGTCTAACCAGTTTCTTATCCATCTAACAGTCCATCCATCGAACCCATATCTCTGCAATTTTAGAGAAGGATACTGTCCGGGGCCGATTCAAAGGCTTTACAGAAGTTCAGACAAATGTCATCTGTAACCCTTTCATTGTCCACTGATGTAGGCACTCCATCATAGCATGCCACTAGCATGGTCAGGCAGGATTTGACCTTGGTGAATCAAATTAGAACAGAAATCATTAACTGCTAGGAAAAATAACCTTGTTCATGTTATTTTGAAAATACTTATTATTAAAAAGAGGCTTATAAACCTTCCTAACTGCAAAAGGGCTTTCAAGCTGGCTTACCCAAGTGTCTCAAATCACCTCCCTCTCCTTTTTACATCTCCATGCTTTGCTTAGCTCCTGCGAATGAGTCACCAGCATGTGTTTGTAGTGCTCAGGTGACAAGTATCACTTTTTCCTGAGGTATGCTGTGTATGAAATACATTAACTTGCAGGAACAAGTTATCTGACCCAGAGACCTTGGGGCAGTAATGTGCACAACTAAGGCTGAGAGACAGCTAGCCCCTAACAACAAAAGAAAGTCTCTCACTTCCCATTTATACTTCTCATTTATATTTATTAGTGTTAAATGAACCACGATTCTGAAGACTAAGTAAACAAATCTGAGCTTTGAAATTTCCTTTTCACCCTTTTCTATTCTCATATTAGTCTTACAAGGAATATTCTGTAAGCCAATATGTCTTTTCTTGTTTGCCTTGCAAAGTAACATGATACATATTTTGATGAAAACGTATTTTTTCGTAAGAATGATGAAACTGCTCAGAAAAAAATTGCTGCTCTACTCAGCAGGTATCTCAAGAGTGAAAATGAGAGTCTACATGTAGAGCAGAGGCAGTGTCAAGCTGAGGATGTCTGTAAGATACTCAATATGACAGCAGCAACAAGTGTTGAGGTTGTCTAGTAACACCTAGTGACAGAGATAAGCTTCAGGACATTACTGATAACATGTTTAGTTGCTTTTTGTATCTCAGTTTACAAAATGTTTAATCAAATATTCTCTCTGAGAGAATAAACTAGACCTACCATTTCTTATAAAAGTCATATAATTATCCTTGTCCCAAAGTTATTTGAGAAATTTTAGCGATGCTGTTCCTACAAGAGCAATGGATGATGAATTATAATGGCTATAAACAAAAACAGGATTCAGAACTGCAGTGTATGCTTTCCACCAAGCTGCAGGAGCTGGTTTAAAGACAGATACCACAACACTGGGAAGAAATCTCCTTTGGCAGACACAACCTTTTTGGCAAACATCACAAGAGGTGTGAAGATAGTTTGTTACTCAGAATATTCAGGCAAATTATAGAAATCAAATTAAAATGTTGAGCAAATTTGAGTTCCTTATTCTTCAAAAGAGCATGATGAGGCAAACACTGCCCAAACACTTTAAAAACTAGTGAAAAAAGGAAAAGAATAATCTATTTATCCAAATCCGAGGACGATACGACAGGAAGTTCTGGCTGTGAAACTCTCAAGAGAGGTGTAGGTTGAATGTGACTTTGAAAGGAAAAGTTTCAAACTGCTGATACCAAACGCATCCATCACAGGTGCAAGGCAGACTCTTCATTGCTGGGAGAGTGTAAAAACAGGTTGAATGACAGAGCTGCAGGTCATGCTACCATGCAAGTATTCATAGAATCATTGAACCATTAAGGTTGGAAAAGATCTCCAAGGTCATTGAGCTCAACCACTGACTGATCACCTCCTTGTCAACTAGACCATGGCACTGAGTGCCACATCCAGCAATTCCCTGAACACCTCCAGGGATGGTCACTCCACCACCTCCCTGGGCAGCCCATTCCAATGCTTGACAACCCTTTCTGGGAAGAAATATTGCATAATCATAGAATTTTATGGGCATTTGTTTTGCACATGCAATATCATTTTAATAATTCTTTGCATTGTGAGTTGTACTTTCCTTTTTTTTCCTACAAAGTGCAACTTTTACAGAAAAAAGTTCCTCGAACTGCAATACCATTATATTACATCATTATTTGAAGATGACAACTAGATGATGTTAGTTAATGATGATCATTGTAAAAGCTAATAACTGATAGAGCATATTTGACTGCTGTCCCAAACCCAAAGATCTTATGACCTAATAAGGAACTTCAAAGTTTACAATTAAAACACAGAAATATAAAAAGGAAACAGAAAGTAAATTGAAATTAAATTCAGCTGTGGTACTTCCACAGAATGGCAATTAATATGTATAAGTGCTGATCTGGCTTTAAAATACCTTTTTTTTTCCTTCATATTGGTCACAAGCTTTTATGCACTTGAAAATAGTAGAGGTTTAACAATGAACTTCAATGAGCATGTTTCTTATCATGTTCAGGACTAAGACCTTAATATCAGTTTTAAGATATATGCCTTAATTCTGCCAATGTTTCTTTATGTGCTACCATTTTCATCAGTGAAGTAATAATGTTAACACCAGAAGTCTTAATCTAAAAACATCTTTCTTAAAAAACAACAGTGTAAACCACTGAAGCTTCAAGGACTTTGTTTTGCCAAAAAATAATTACTATGTACTGTTTCTAAGCAGATATAAAATTGTGCTTAAAGGATAAAATCTGCAAATATCATAGTGCCTCAAAATGTATGCAGCATAAAATGTTCTGTATCACTGCTGCAATGATACAGCAGTAAAAATGCAGTCATACTTTTCTCCATGTTTTTCACACAATTTACATCATTTTCAATGCTTCCCCAAACTCTAAGGGAAAAGAATTTAACCCATGTCATCTCATATCCCCTCTTTTGGCCACTGTGAGTCAGGTGAGATACAGAAATAACATGAAAACCAGCAAAAGTACTTGTGTGATTGTACCTACTCTGAATTCATTTTAATTAATGACTCACCTCCATCATGCTAAGAATCCATGTGACTGTCAGCAGAAACATAGCTAAATTAGACCAAGCTTGTCTCCAAGAGTGGGCAGAGGGAAAAAATTCTTGATTATCAGTCTTTGCAGGAACTCGATCCCAGCTGTGACTACAGGGAGGTGTACAGCAGGAGGGTAATGAAGAAGATATGGATTCAAACACTCTCTTGAGCACAGGAGGAGAGGTAGAAGGCTGCATATCTGTAATGCTCTTGGTAAACATATTTTCAATTTTGCTAGAATATTCTGCACCACTTCTGCCCAATTGTATTTATAAATTATTTCTTTCTTACAACTGATATGTCAAGATATTGAAATTTCTATATATTTAATAAAACCGTATATATCCTATACAGAAGAAATCTGTCGCAACTTAGGCTTTTCTGGTGACTAATGAGCCAAGGCATTTATTGTAGAAAAGAACACAATGCTACTTTAAAGACTAGAAGTGACCATCATGTCTGTACAAATTCTTCCAGTTGTTTCTTATCTTCATGGTTAATAATGTCCTTTTTCTAGTCTTAGTTTATATAGGTTTGAATTTTAGCCACTGAACTTCTTCGTACTTCTTTAATCTAGTTAATTCAAGCGTCCTGTTCCATTAGAAATCTTCTAAATTACTGATGAGTCTACTAAATTGCCTTTTTAACCTTCTTCTGGATAAACTAGCAGAACAGTAAATGTTAAGAACACATGTAGGTTGGCCAGATGGCTTAAGGGAGATATAACTCCACCTTCATGTCTCTCATTAGCTCTACTCTCTATAATGTAAATTTTCTAATCAGATGAAGTGGTCCAGAATTGCATAGTTCTCCCATTCAGACATTATCTAAACGCATGCAGCTCAGAATAGTTTAATGTATCTAATGCATTTCATCTGAAATGCTGTATAATTTTAATAGTTTTTTTCATTACTTCTGAAGCTCTGTTGTCTTCAAAAGATTTTTAAATTAAACCAACTTAAAAACAAGAATTCTCATTTAGTATCATTTCATCTATAGTAGTGTCTGGAAATCAACTTCACCATTGATTGATGACCAGTAGGTTACCATGGGACGTCAAAGTAAAATCAGCAGTGCAATTACAATAGAGTTGGGTTCTTTCTACTGCAATTACAGTAGAGTAGGCTGTAATTCTGGGATATGCTCCATTATGCTTTTGACAGTTTGATACCCAAATTCCTGTATGATCATTTCTTAAAACACAAGCTTGCCTCATTTTGTGTTTTCACTGACTGATTCAACAGTTCTCCAGAAGGAGAATGCCATGTTAGTAGACAATATGAAATGACAAATACTGCTGAACTGAGATAGGGATGTGCATCTAATCCTTAGGAAACAGTGACTTGCCTTTTCCTCAGTCTCCACAGTCAGTTTTCTTGGTTCTATGGGAGGTGCAAATTTTCTGAGAAACAAAGAGGGTTTATTTACCCAGAACCACCTGGAAACTGCAATCCTGATGAACCCAAGTGCACAGGTAGATAATTTTGGGGTTGAAACATATCTGAGTTGTGGAAAAGCAGATTGTATTCAAAGTGCTGGGAGCAGAGACGGGTGGAATAGTTTAAAAAACATGCTGGTACTGTTAATGGTCTGTTAATGTGAAGGTCCTTGTACCAGTTTGAAAGCAAACCAGTGAGAGACTCAAAATCAGAACTACAATTTAATAGGAAAATTAAAAGAAATGCACCAGTACAAAAACACTGACAGTGTCAGGATACAACCTGACACCCTGTCAGGTAGGGTGGTGGTAGCAGTCTGATTAAATGGTGCTGCAGTCCTCTTGAGGTGATAGATACGGTTCTGTTGAGGTGGTGATCCTGTAGAAGGGTCTGGTCTTCCTCTGAAGGTCCAGTGGTGGTTATGTAGCTCTTGTCCTCTGGGAATCCAGTAGGTAAGGGCTGAGTGTCGTGTTCCAAACCTCAGATTATATCCAGGTAGGACCGCTTGGTTCCTTCCGCTGGGCAGAGCATCTCACAATGGGATGATGTAATTTATGAGTCATGCAGTGAGGCTTGATAACCTATTAACAGAAAGATATCCCCCTGGAGGGAGTTATCAGGGATGTGTCATGGAAGAGATAAAGAACCCTGCCCCACCTGCTTTTAACAGCTGGTGATAGAATACATACTTTTGGTTACATCTTACATTGTAACCTAAGACAGCCCTAGTGTACCTAACGCACATATGTATATTCCAGCTTACTGGGGAAAGTTAAATTCCTCTTTTCAATTAGAAATGTATTGTGTTTTTCTTATGTATTTTCTTTGGTTTGTTTGGTTTTACTCCACAGTCCCTTCTAAGGTATACTTTGTTAGAGGGGAGGACATAGAAGGACAGTTATTATTCATTATTTTATGATTAATAACAGCAGTTTAATGGAGGGAAAAAAACCAACAACAACAACAAAAAAAAAGGTGGAACAATGATTGCTACTTCCTAACCACAAGTTAGCTGGTCTGTACTGAACTTTTAAGAAGGTTTGTCAACAAATACTGCATCATGAATTATTCATTTCATCAGCTCTATTAATTCCATTACAACGGTAACACATCCCTAGGGACTGAGACTCAATTCTCCTTCTGTCTGCTGGTATCACAAGGAAATCTAAAGGAGAGACTGAAAATGGCCCTACCATTTATCACATTTTGCTTGGCACGTTCAGAAGAGAACACTATTTATACATGAAGATTAAATATGCATTTATTTGTCACAACCTAGGATAAAATGATTAATATGACTTCTGAAAACCAAAAAGAGTTTACAAAGGAAAAAACCAATCCAGAATTGTAAAGTCACGGTTAACTTTTCAGTTATACAACAAAATGATAGTATAATGGGTAATTTTACTGCATAGCTGAAGAGATGGTGGTTTTGCATCACAGAGCCTTTTCAGATCAAACTGTGATAATGTGTTAAGACATTATATCAGATAAAAAGCCTCAAGAAATATAACCACACCTTACATTAGTAATTACTTTCTTTTCTTTATCTAAGTGTATTTTTAAAATATTTGTATTCACCTGCAGTTTGCAAGGCAAGGAGACACCTATCTCAGCATCTGAAAAAAGTTAGTGATATCATAATGAGCAAGGACGAGTCACTTGCACAAATAATCCTAAAGGAAGTCACTTAGATAACACCTGTGGAGATCTCTTTTCAAGGCACCATGGAAAAGAGAAGTGAAGTGGATGAGGCTGGAACTGAGAGGTATCAGTTTAGGTAGGGATATTTTCTAGATTTGAAAGAGCATATTCTATAATTCAGCTGTATTTCTCTTGAGTTATCAAGAAAAACAGGCCTATAAAGAAAGCTTTCGGAGAGTGGAGGCATCAGCAGAGGACTGACCATAAGGGAAGAGCGATAATGTGTGAAGGCTGCATGGCAGTATCCCCCACTGCAGATTTCATGCTTAGATCATTGGAGACTACTTCATTCCTCCTGCACGGAGCACCATGGATGAATACAGTGCTCCTGGTGCCAATTCCATACCACTCTGGGCAGATGTACCAGGTTAAGAAAAGCAAATCACTGGTAATTAAGTATATTTAGTTGACTGGCACTATTTCTTTCTCCACACAAAACAAGTCCCCTGTCACCAGATAAAGCTAGAGCAACAGACTGTGGGTATGAGTTGGAATAGTAACAGTATGATTTAAAAAACATTAAAAAACCCATTACATTTCATTTGTTTCCTTTAAGCCCAGCTTTAAGTTTAGCACAGGAACACAGGTTTAAGGGCGTAATTTAACACACTGATTTAAGCACAAACAGGTTTCAGAAAAAAAGCTTTTTACAGGATGTGGGTTCCCAGAGACTCTCAGGGGCTGTTTTGTGGCCTCTCTTAGCCTTCCCTTTGTTCAATCCACGAGGCCTGGCACACTGTGGGCAAGGAACTGTTATTTCAACACTGGGGCTCTACCACACGTGCCCAAAAAAGGGGTATTTAGATGCTGAAATGGAATTACCAAAGTTCAGTACTTCAGGGCAGTTGTGAGTAGCTGGCGATGTTAAGAATCCAAATTTGGAGCTCAAACACCTAGAGTTTAAATTTTACCTAAGGCACTGGAGAATAACAGCAGCCATACAAAATGTAGCAATGACGGGCTTCCCTCATCTATGTTAAGAAAGGATTTGCAGTGCTGCTTTAATTTGTCCTTCTAAACAGAAGATTTCCTGAAATGCAAATATCTTGATCTTTGGGCAGTATTCTTCTAAGAGGAAATCTCTCAAAACAGATCTCCCCAAAGTTCCATTGGCAATCTGAGCCACAAGTACCTTCTGCAAATTTGGCACAATTCCTTCTGGAGATATTGACCAGAGTAAGTCAATGTTATCAAGTCCTCCCAGCATAGCTACACTCCTGTGTCTGTAACATAAAGAGAGGAGAGAAAACTGAAATGAAGACTTCAGTGGGCTATTGTTGTGCTATGCAGAACACTACTTCTGCAGAAAAATCTCTCTTGCCTCTTAGGTCCTCATGTATTTCTACCCCCAGTTAGATGAGCTGCACATACACTCAGTTTTTAAAACTGCTGAGAATTATAAGCGTAAAGAGCACAGAACCATAGTCATAAAATCCAAGGAAAACAAAGTGTTTCCTAGACCTAGTTACTTGTCTAAATATAATTCATTCAGTATAGTTCATCAACTTTAACTATATCTACTTGTTCACATTATGAAGGTCAAACACAAAAATGGATTTGAACTCCAGGCATTTATACATTACTAGCTACCAATCCCATATATCAATGGGTCGTATAGTGAACAAAAATAAACACTTCACTAACTTGATAGTCTGTGGAACAGACAGTCTGGAAAAGATGTAAATAATTAGTGACACACCATATATGAGAGACCTGGAAGAAGGTCAAGAAATCATACCATGAGAAAGACTCAGGCATACGTTTAACACAAGAGCTCTCTCTAGGTTATCATGGTTGCATTATTTTATTAGTGTTGTTAAGCAGAGAAGTAATATGACTTGATAAAGCAAAGGAGAAGAGCATATTTTCTTTTCACTGCCTGAGCATTCATTTCAAAGTCTTAAATGCAGAAAGTCAAGGGGGTTTTTTGTTCAGGTTTTCTTTCACAGTCTTCAAACATCAGACTACTTAGTATAGAATCACTGTGCAGTGGGACAGAGATCAAACATTTTAGGGTAGCCCTGAGAGATGACCCTTGCCATTTTTTGTAATGGCAATTTGGTAGAATACTCAATAGAACATTTATTTTTAATGGTACTGCTAGGTTCTGAAATTATGCTCAGCAGGTTGGGTTATCCTGGAGAGATTTCGAACATAATATTGCAAATTGCGCAATAAAGTATGTTACTGTAATCCCTGTGTTAAGGACAGACAGTCTTTTCAGATAATCTAAGAACCATTGCAGACTTTCTCTCAGCTAAATATACAAGGCAACCTGAGGCTGTTTTGCAGGTTTAGGAAAATTTGGCTTGAAGGCCATCAGCAAATGTAGCAGACACAACTCAAGATTTAGCAAAATGTGCTTGTGGTCCAAAAATAACTGAGGTAAAGGCTCATTCAGTAAGTTATGACCTTGATTCTGTTGATATTTTTGTATGTACCTAACTCATGCATACGGATAATCCTCCAGACCCCAACAGCATTATTTATAAAGTCAGCAAGTACTGGAATAAAGAGTTGAGTCCTACTTTTAGGAGTAATGGTTATCGATTATATTATTATGTTCACTGTTTATTAAAACTCTTAGAGATATATCTGATTAAACATAATTAAAAGAAACCTACTGAAACTTTGATTTCTCTTGTCAAAATATTATTACTTGCATATAACATGCATCAAAGTACGTGATGCAGGAGATACGAGTCCTTGGAAATAATCATGTGAAGTTATAAGAGTAAAAATATCAGTTTGTAGTAATGAGGTAGAAAAAACATTTTAAGACAATCATGGATTGGGTTTGAAATCCTTGTAAAATATATGGTATTGACAACTGGTTTTGACTACCAGTTATTAGATATTTCATCACCAAGTTCAGTTGCCAGGCTGTCTTTTTCATGATATTGCACAATTAATGGCTGATGTTATAATCGGTGATGCTGCAGTATAAGATTAACAGAAGTGCAACATTAACAATAAGTTATTTGAACAACACTGTGAAAATTATTTTGGATACAATGTACTAATGTGCATCACAGACATTTCAAGGCCAGAAATGATACATTGTAGGTTGTTGTTTTTGTGGTTGTTTTATGAGGAAGAGATATTTTCTACTTCATAAGGATTCTGAAATATGACATTTCTGTTTGTTCTGGTGAAGACAGAGAAGTTGTAAAGATAATAATTGCTACCATGTGTTTTAGAAGTACGTGTGCTTAGCGTACCTTGCTTGCCTCATTACAAAAGGTATTACGCTTGTGGCTAATTCCTGAAGAGCAGTTATACACTATTCCTCATCATTGCATCATCAAGAGTAAAGAGAAAGACTTGTACATCAACGAAGACAGACGAATCTCAGTGAAAGCTGGGAATTTCACAGTCAGACTTTCACAAGGAAGAAAAAAAAAGAGGAAATTTTCATGTAAATTAATTTTTATTTTGATATTCTGTAATGATACATAGTAATATTGTAATGGCATCGTTACAGAGTATCATTACAGAATGATCCTGAGGAGTACAGGACATGTTGTGTTGTACAATGCACTGGAGCTCACACTATTTATATTATTTCTACAGCCTTTTAAAAAAATAGTGGTTTAACTAACTGGTTTAGCAGAATTTTAATTTGTTCTGCACAAAGCAATGTGCTTTGCCCTCTGGCATCTCTCCTCACAGGCTCTAGAATGTAGGGCCAGTGTGACTGCAGTCTGGGGAAGGAAAGCAGCATCTTATGGGCAGCACTTGCCAGTAGCTTTCGGACAAAACTAATTCTGTAAACACCAGCTAGGTGTGCTGAACTTTCACCAAGAGAAGCCATGCTGTTTTCATGATGAGCAACTAAAGACTTTCAGTTTCCAGCAGGTCAAAGCTGGGACTATCAATTTAACAGGCAGCTCGGGAGACATTTTTTATTAGTCCGGGTTCACTGATATGACCATAACATTTTAAGAATTTAAGTAACTGTCAGGATTTCTAAAGTTTCACACTTACAGGCACAAATATCAAATATGGTAGTTGGGGAACACTTAGAAATGTCTGGTTTAGGGCATCACCGTAAAATATTTACTTATTAATCACATTCTTGTTTCAAGAGCAATCTCACAATATCTGCACTTGAGAGAGTCTTTTAGGGTGCCTTTATAGTCAGTAGGAAAAAAACCCCCAAACAGTTCTAGAGTACCATTATTCTTATCCTAAAACACGTAAGACAAAAGAGAAGAAATGCAAATTATATTTCTCAAAATTGACCATAAAAGAATCTAGATCATCAATTTATAATGGTATTGTGGACATTTAAAAATAGATTAATTAAAACCCCATTTTATAGGTCAAAATTTTCAAGCAAAAGAAATCTCTTAACCAGAAATTCTATGTGTTTTACTTATGTAGTTTTATTTTCCTGTACAACTATGTGTAGATGTAAAACCATTTTTTTTCAAATATTTTTTCCTTTAAGTTGATTCCAAAGCTGGTTTTTTTCCCTTGAAATCCTTTACTCTCTTTATTTACTTTTTTAAAGGTTTTTTTTAATTTAAATTTTATTCTGTTCAGCTCTGTTCATATTGAAAATTTGGAAGATCTCAGAAATTATAAGAAAGAAATGCGTGCATTACTTCAAAGAGCTCAAAAAACATGATTCGATGCATTTAAAACATGCTTCATTTATTTGGCAATGAAAATGAAAAGCAACCAAGGGCTTTCTAGACCCATGACATTCTAGTCACACCTGAATTTTAGCTTAATTTTTTGAGTTTTGGTTTCCTCAGAGTTTCCACAAGTGTTCCAGAAAGTCCTACCAGTGCCAGACCGTCTCCAGCCCATCCCATCAGTCTGGCTTCTCCCAGCAAAGGAGCTGCAGTGTAAGCCATAACTTCAGCTGGAAAGAATAGGGGAAAGAAGATGAGCTGTCCATATAAATATGGAAACAGGGTTTCCCCAACCTATCACAGGTATGAGCATAGCCTCTTATCCGTGTTCCTACAGAGATGGAAATGGACACATTGTACTTGGACAAAAGCATTGGACAAGGAGAAATGGAAAAGCAAGATAATAAATAAGAGAAAACAATGAAGCACAAGAAGGCACAGATAAACAAAAAAAAACAACACCAACCAAACCAAAACTAAAACAGGATTAAATAAGATTCAAAGCAAGAATGGGAAAAAAACAGTGAAGCAGGATCTATTAAGTGATAAATAATACAAAATAGATCTTTGTTGGGGTTTTAGGAGTTCTCCTTTTGTTTTTCTTTTTCTCTTAAAGAATTTTTCCCCGTACATGTTGCTAAGAGACAAATTACTGAGTACTTAAGAGAGACAAAAGACTTGGCCAAAGGGGGAGGGGTCCAGCTGTCCTCTTTTACCTAGGGGTTTTTTCTCGTGTAGGGCAGAGGTGCCGTGAGATTTGAAGTGGGAAAAAGGGGGTGGGTACAGGGGCTAGCTCTCTTGTGCTCCTGGCATTCGGAGGGGAGAGAGGCTGCGTCGCCACCGCGGGGTCCTGCCTTCTGCCACCTTCCTTCTACCGTGAGTGGAGCTTGCTGGCTGGAGCAGCCATTTGCACTGGGACCCTATTTAACACCCTACCTCACTAAAAGAGGGACCTTTTCACCATCTGCTTGGGTGCCTCAGGGGAAAACGCCGGGATCTCAAGCCCGCCTTTCCCTGCCCTGCTGGGAGTCGAGCACAGCTGCCCCCCCACCCCACCGTTCCTTTGCTGCTGCTTTGAGGCTTTGCTACACTGTAGTGCCTGCCGAGATGTTCCGGGGTTCTTGCTGCAGCTCTGGAGCTCGATACATCTCGCCTACCACC
>VZTD01001044.1:328961-408910 GCA_013397725.1 Rhagologus leucostigma | reverse complement strand
CCCCAATGGCAACAACACCAGACCCAACCTGTGGTGGTCAGGCGCTGGCACTGAGATCTGAGTTCCCCACTTTTACCTAGGGTGAGAGCCCATAATTCCCCTAGGCTGAAGTTTGCATGTTCTTCCCTGATCGGCTGATGTTTTCCCCTCCTTGTTTTATGTATGCACGCCATGTATATTCATCTCCCTAAGCTAATATGTATTAGTTCTGGAAAGTTCCGTCGTACTCGACACCCCATTGGATCCTTCTTTAAGTCCCCCCTATGTGTTGTTCCCATTGGTTCATTTTCCCTTAACCCTGCCTCCTGTCAAAGACCCCATTGGTTGTATTCCCTATCCCCGCCTTTCCGGTCCCCCCTATAAAACCCCCTACAACTCTCAAATCCTTGGCTCTCTGTCCCTCTGACTCCTTCTCCGTGGACCTGTTTCACATGGACTAAACCTTCTTCACGGAACTACCTACAGAGAGTCCCCCCTCTCACTTCTTCGCCTCTGCTCATGTGCTTTCACCACCATCTTGAAGGGAGGTTCCCTTGGGTGAGGAGAGTCCAGCCCGCACTAGGCAATTTTGGTGTCTTTTGAGCTGCCTGTGCATGGAGGCCCTCCAGCTGAACCTCCGGGCTCTCTTTGGCTGTGCACAGCCAGCAGTTGTGCCTCGCCCCTTAATTAAAAAATTATAGTAAGTCGGAGGGAAGGGGGTTACATTTTCCATTCCAAAGGGAGGCTCCTGCCTTCCTGAGTAGACACCTGTCTTTCAAACCAAGACAATCCTAATACACAAATGTAGAACAATACACTTAACTGTAGCCAGCAGTGACTCAGAAAATTAGGTCAGGAGAAAATGGCAGTATGACCAATATCCCAGCTGAAAATTGTGGTTGCTGTAGTGACTTGCCTACCCAAATAACATAAAAGTTTTTATTTATGGCTTTCCATCGATTTCCTGAGAGACCTTTCTTTGAAGACTGTACTTTTTGAAATGACACAGCATGTAACTCCAGTATTTGCTGACACCAAGATGTCATTCTCAGAAGTAACACCTCTTTAAGGTGCTGCTTCCATAGTGACAGCGAATTCCTCTAGTTTCCAAGGGTTAATACCCACAGGTTGAGAGAATGGTTAGCACACAGGCAGCGGCTTTAAATCGTCTTAACACTGACCTACTGCAGTTTTAGCAGAGTAATGAGTTACAAATAACACTTGTACACATACACCTTTAATTCAGAGTTCAAGAACTACATGAAATGAGTTTTGTGACCTTAATCCAATTGTCAGAAGCCAAGAGTCCAGATCAATGAAACCATGGCCTCAGGGGAGAGTAATTAGCACCCTGGCAGAAAGTGCCATCGCACTTGACAGGCACTGAATGGTCAAAAAGCTACATCTCTTCTGTCTCTTCAGAAACATACCATGAGATGACAATTTTTAACTGCTGTTCCTCATGTTGAATCTAGGGTTTAGACTAAGCAGAAGAATAAAGTCTTCAGAAATACATGTCAAGCTTTTTTCTTGGAAATTAGACCTTTACAAATAATTAAGTATATCTCATACTTAGTCCAATTTTAAATGGAGTTGTTACCACAATAAACAGAATAGTATATTTTTACTTCTGATTTCCCACATCACTCTTAGAAGGAAAGACCTGCTTCTTACTATATTCATTTTCATTTTGAATTTCTTAATACAAACTAATCATCGTCTATCTTTCACCACTCTGCGCTCTGTTGACTGTCCAAACAAATACACTGAATGATGGCATTTAATGGGACCTTTTGCCACACCATTTTCTTATGAAATCATAAATATTTCCTGGACTGCATTAACAATAGCAGGAGCCTTTTCAAGTACACACTTGATAATATTGAACAATTCAAGTAATGCATTAGCAAATAACATTTTATCCATAAACCATATTATTACTTGCTCTATACTTTCTAGTCACCACTCATTAGACCACATGGAGCTGCTGTGTCCAGTTTGGACCACCGAGTACAAAGAAGGCATCTAGAAGATGGAGAAAGGTAAGAGGATACATGTCAAACCAATCAATTATTGAGTACTTGCCATGTGAGGAGAGGCTAAGGGAGCTGGACCTCTTCCTCCTGGAGAAGAGATGGCTGCAGGGAAGGAGCCAGGTATCAATTGAAACAAGATGCTTAAGGGTAGGTAGAATAAGGGTTTTTTTCTCTCAAGGACAGTCAAGCATGGGAGTTAACTGTTTTAAACCTCATCCCTGGAGATTTTCAAGACCTGCTTGGAGAAACCCATAAGTAGCCTGGTCTGACCCCAGAGCTGGCCCTGCTGGTTTCGACAGGAGATGTGACTACAGACCTCCCAAAGTCCCTTCCCCACCGAGTGACTCCGTCATGCTACAGCTGTAATGTAGGGATGACTACGACATTAACTTCAAAAGTACAGCACTATAGTGCTAATTAGTCCACTGACATTAGCTAATGTGAAGAGCTAATGTCAGTGGAGTCAAGCTGATGCAGTCACTGTGTCGTACTGGTACTGCTGTATTTCGGAAGAGGATTCCTAACCTTGTGAACAAGCAGTGCTGAGAGAGAAACAAATCACATGCATTGTCTGCTTCCTGACTTTCCATCCTCTAATCACATCTTGTTTTACTAGGATAAACTTCTGGTATGAAAAAATGAATTATGCAGAAAAAAGGACTAGTCTTTGTGGCTAATTCTGCATTTCAGTGTTTCTGCAGGATCTATGTGCTTCCTCTGTTAAAACCAAAACCTCGTTATGGGTGAAAGCAAATTGCTCATCTTCCTAGAGCTAAGAGTATACTAGCACAGTCGATGCTGTGGTGCTTTAATAGTCCAAATCATGCAAGTAAAAGGGAAAGGCTTTATTAATAAAATACCGAAATTGTTATCTGAATGTTTCTAGTGTCTGCCCCTTTCCTCTGGAGTTAGGCCCACCCTTTCCGGTTCCAGTGTGTTCACTTTACACATTCTAGTGTGTTCCAAAGTTGACAGTTTAAGTCTTCTTGAAGACTGAGGATGTTTAGGATGAGTTATGAGTATCCTGAGGTCTTCACTGAGAGGAGTGTGGTGTTGATGTTAAGATATTTTTCCTCCTTAGTGCTGGGGCTTCCTTTTAATACAATGTCCCCTCCCCACCTGCTCCTTTTCCCCTGCTTCCAGGGAAGAGGTGAAAGCTGCCCCACAGCTCCTCTGCACCCCCAGAGGGCGTTTGTCCATCCAGCACTGCCAGGGTCTGCCAGCCCCTTTCCCAGTGGCATTTCCAGAGCTGGAGCTAGGCAAGGGGACCCCAGCTCAGCCCCTCTCAGGGCAAGGACAGCCCCTGAGATCCAACACTGCCCCATTCCTACCCCCAGTATAAACCAGAGCTCACTTGCACTCTCTGCAGAAGATAGCATGGATTATAGCCCCTGACTGGTTCGTATCTGCTAGTAAATAAGGCACCTGAAGAAAACTGCTTAAAATTTTGGAACAAAAAGGAACATTTTATCTTCTTCAGATGGGGTGTCTTGAACTCTATTCACCTGTCAGTAATATGAAGAGGAGACTTTGATGACATTCATGTGGAAGATATAAGAGACAATGAATACTCTTAGCAGGTGAAGTTTCTAATAATTACCTGTTTTAATTATGTGGAAAGGGAAAGTGGATATTTGAAGTAACATGGTGAACACTGACAGTTTTTAGGACATTATGACACAGACTTCAGAACCTTTCCCTGATGAAGAGATGAATAAGGTGAAGAATATTATTAGGATCTCTTCAGCAAATAGATTATATGGGAACTGATGTTGAGAATGTACGCATGTAAAAATTTTTCAAAGCTATGCGTATCAGGGAGGTGCAAAGATGAAAATATTTCTGGCCGTAGACCATGGATCTGATTGTATAGTGACCATGAATCTGACCTGCCAGAAGACTTTCTTCTGCTAGAGGCTATTGAAATTCCATGGCAGATTAGTCATGAACTATGGGAGAAAACATGAGGATCAGGCTCATGCTGATAAATTAGGTGTGCGTTTGTGATCTACACTGTGTCCTCTGTGGATGATTGAATACAGAATCAAAGAAGAGATGAAAGTGAGTATTTTATCCCCTGAGCCATCCTTTTTCTCAATTTCTTTTTTATTTTATTTTCCCAGTATTTTGTTCATCAGCTGCTGTTTTGCAAAATTCATGCATGTTTGAACATTTTGAAATATGTTGTATTAATTAAATTTCAACTTCTGAAGTATTTAACTAACCAAGCACCTTTTGAGTCTTAACTGAAGGCTTACTTGATTTTCAGCAGTAGGTTTTTATCTAAGTGCATTTATTTAAAAATATGTGAGAAGCAAACTTGCAGAATAAAACATAGAGGAATGCCTTTAAAGTTAAAACTTGAGGTGATTCAGTGCAATACTTTTTTTTTAATTAATCAGTAGGAATCTTGTCAAGAGTCAGGCCAGAAAAGCATTGCTTTTCATTATTATCATTTATGAAATCAGTTCCAATAATGGAGGAATGCTCTTCAGACAAAAGAAAAAAGATGAAAAAAAGAAAGGTGGTATTAAACCAACCTAATTTTAAAGAGAAATATCTTTGATATATGTGAGGATGATATAAGAGTTAAATGAAAGTAAATATGTTTGGTGCATAAGTTTAGAAACATTTTGAATGAATTTGAGTAAAAACAATTTAGACATACTTTCCTTAATATTATGATGTTTGTTATATTGATTAACTAAGTATTGTATCTATTTGGAAAGCTTTTAAAATGTGTGTCTTTGACCATAGACATTAATGAGCTCATTACAGATAACACAGCGACTCTTGGACCTCTGTCTAAGCAGGTTAAATGGTGTGACCATTTGTTGCCACCAAATCCTCTGAGCTGCTGTCTAGAGAATGCTCTTATCCATGTCCTTTTTTAACTCACACGGTAAAAGATGTGCCTTTATTTGCAACTGAATAGGGAGCAGCCGAGCAGAAGAAAAGACACTGAGCTTCCACGTTTTCATTCATAGATCAGAAATTATTTGTTCAAGCTTCCCCCTAGATTTTCCCAAGTCATGTCCACAGTGACCCAGCCTTGCCCCCACTGGGTAATCTTGAATGAGGAGCAGAGGAGCATTCACAGGCTGTTGTTGCCTTTAACCTTTCTTTATCAAGATTTCAAGCACTGCACAGTTTCAGCTCTCTCTGGTTCCTTGTGTTATAGCAGATTGAGGCTCAACAAAGAATCAAGGGTAAGAGTTCAGTTTTAAATTTTTTCATGGTTTTCTAGATGAATTTAAGCAGGTCACTCTTCATTCTGTTTCCATTGTACTATCTTAAAAGAGGAAGAAAAAATAGATTTCCGTCTTTATAAAGTCCTTTAATATGTATAAATCATAAGTGTCTATAAATCCTAGGTATTACTACTGTCTCCTTTATTCTACTGAAAAATGACTGAGCAAAACATTTGATTCAAGACACAATTAACATCTATAATCTATCTTAGTTTGTATTCAAAACTGGGGAAGGTTTGCGTTGGGGTTTTTTTTTAATAAAATGAAAGGAAATAAAAAGTTGTTGGTTATGTGTCAGGGTGGGGTGTTTCCAAAGCTAGCTGAAGTGTTTGTCACTGAAGTGTTTCAGTGTGACTCCACTCTGAAACTACTTTTCTTTTGATTTACTTGAACAACTGACATCCACAGACATCCACAGGTCATCCACGTTGTCTTTAACAAAGTGGGTATATTTACAAAAGATTGATGCTAAATACTTAGAATGTCATAAGATTTCCTCTAAGTCATTGTTAGAGGTTTATTAGCTGTTTAAAGATTGACAATGACACAATGGACTTAAAAGCTATCAAGAAGCATCTTGTTTTATTGGGTTTGAGCTTGCAAACTATTATTTTTTCCTGCAGTTTATGGACTTTAAAGAAATGTTCATGAATTTTCATTTAAACATTTAACACACAACCCCTTAATTTTAAATGGTTCAACTGCTAGTTAAAATTTGTTTCTTAATTCAGATGCACCAAAATTACCTTGCACAAAATCTGCTGAAGGCTATTGGTAACCTACCATCAATGCAGAAGTCAGGTTTAAATTGTGTTGATATTTTATCCTTTAAAAACCAGATACATAAAATAACTCTTCCTGTTCTGAATTTGTGCTTGTCTTGGTTTGAAAGACAAGTGTTTACCAAGGAAGGCAGGACCCTCCCTTTGGAATGGAAAATGCAACCCCCTTCCCTCCGAATTATTATAAATTTGAAATTGAGGGGCTTTCAGGCAAAGATATGAAGAATAGGAATAACAATTCTTTTACTTATACATATATATATATATAACAAAGCAATAATACAGAAACACTGGTTTAACCTGACAGAGCCAGGGTACGACCTGACACCCTGCCGGGCAGGGTGGTGGTGGCAGTCCGATAAGGTGATAGCCACAAGTTCTCTTTGAAGTGGTTCTGTTGAAGCAGTGATCTTGTAGAAAAAGTCTGGTCCTCCTCGGAAAGTCCAGTGGTGGTTGTGTAGCTCTTGTCCTCTGGGAATCCAGTGGAAAAAGGCTGCTTGTGCTGTTCCAAGCCCCAGACTATATCCAGGTGGGAATGCTTGGCTCCTTCCCCCTGGGCGGAGCATCTCACAATGGGATGGTGAGTCACATGGCAAGGCATTGATGGGCCCATTAACAGGAGATAGTCCAGGAGCAAGTTACCTGTGAGTCATGCGGCAAGGCATTGTTGGGCCCATTAACAGAAGATAGTCCGGAGGGAGGAGGCAGGGAACATTGCTACACCTGATTTCAACAGCTCATGAGTATGGTAATAGAATACACTGTAAACCAGGACAGTGCTGTAGTGAATTTGTAGTCAGGGAAAAAACCTTAACAAATACACAAAAGTATTTTCTTTGTCATTCATTTATTGTAAGGAATTCTATTCAACTAACATATCAATCTATCCATGTAATACTAAGATTTATTTTCATTCACGTGATGTTTTGAAATGAGATACAGTGGAGCCAAACTAGTTTCATTATTTTACCAAACTGATTGACTTCAGTAATTCTTTCTTTGAAAAAAGACACTGAAATTTGCAATTATGTTTAATATATGAATAATTACTGAATTTTCCTGGAATAAACAACATAATGTTTGATAGAAATTAAATAACTATTAAAATATTTCTAACATTTTCTTTAGGATAAGTTAGACCTCTCAAGTATTTAGAAAATTTTCATTTAGGGTCGCTGTAACTTTTTAATTAGCCTTTTAAACAGACTGATAGATATATTGCTTTTTCTTTTATTTCTTCAAAATCTTTTTTTAGCAGTTCTTTGCATGCTGCAGCTCATCAACTACAGTCGATGGGTTTGAATATTAATTACACAAAACCACCTATACATGTAGTGCATATATATATATGTGTATAAATTTGATATACTTTAAATCCAATTGTCTGTTCTCATAAACAATTCTCTGGCACTTTGCAGCATATAATGCCATGAGATAAAGTGTTTAAGAAAGTATCAGAGTGTGTTCTGAGGAGATAAGTCACGAAGTTCAAAAGTTTTCCAAACCTGACAGTACACAAGAAGAAGCTAGTAAACGTAGCAAAGAGTTGGGTAATTAGTAATTAATCAAAATGATAACATGAAAGGAAAAGAAGCATACCTTGATTAATCAACTTTTCATCTCTCCTCCAGCTGCTAGAAGTACAGGAAACAACAGACTAAATGCATCACCATGGCGAATACACAGCTAAAGGACTCTGACATAATTCGACTGCCTGATTTGCTTAGCTTGTAACTTTACTTAGCAAGTAACTGAGTTTAAAAAAATCCATCTAGCTACCTGGTTAGGCCTGGTATTTACAGTTCTATAAGCACATGTATTATTACCACATTCCTAATATTTGCTTTAAAAACATAAATATATATATGCTTTAAAAACAATTTCAAACTGTTTGGGAAAAAAATGAAAAGTATCTTATTATGGCTTTTTAGTCCTGAAAAATTCACTTCAGAAGCATGAGAATGTGTTGCAACTTCCATTTTCTTCTACATATTGTGAAATTAAAACAAGCCCTTTATTAGCTCAGAAAAAAAACATTTTCATTTCAAAGACAGCAAGTGGAACATTTTATGGATCTTTTTGAAAGATCTCTTTCCTATTTGAAAATCAAGCTTCAAAAGCTGTCAAAAAGCAACTAAACTCATAAAAGGTTTGAATATTTCTGTTAAAAGCAAACACAAATAGATATTACTTTCACCATAACTGCTACTATTGTTGTTCTTCCTCTCAAAACCCATTCTTGACGACTGATGCCTTCATTTAGCTTTTCTTGTATTTTTTTCCATAATTGACCTCCAATCTTGCAATATCCATTAATAGGGCAGGTTTCCACATGGAAATTTCATTAAATTTGGTGAGACATTTGAGTCTTGCTGAACTGAGAGCACTACAGAACAGAGAGCTTAGATTCTATTAGTTAAAAACACAGAGAAAATTAAATGCTCATTTAAGAACCATGGCTTTGTTTGGGCTTGGGATTTTGTACTGTATCTAACAATTTTTTAAAGTGACCTCACAGCTTTGGTGCAGAAAATAGAAACTTGAGCTTCTCATTTCAAAGCTCAGACAAAAGTCATTTGTTCTACAGCTGTTTCTCTCTTACTCCTTCTTCCTGGCCCTTTCCTATTTTTTCATACAATCACAGAATGGTTTGGGTTGAAAGAGACCTTAAAGATCATCTTTATAGGCAGGGACACCTTCCACTATCCCAGGTTTCTCAGAGCCCCATCCAGCCTGGCTTTGAGTATTTCCAGGGATGGGGCATTCACAGCTTCTCTGGGAAACCTGTTCCAGTGCCTCACCACCCTCACAGTAAAGAATTTCTTCCTTAAATCTGATCTAAACCTACCTACTTTCAGTTTGAAGCCATTTTCCCTCCTTCCAAAGCAACAGTTCAACAGGCATTACAAAAACTTTCATCAGCTCCTACAAATCTGATAAATTGGCAATAAATACCAAGAAGTTGTTTTTGCAGTGGAATCCTAACTAGATCTGAATGCTTAATGCAGTTAATGCAAGAAACTTTTCTTATCAAATTATTAAAATTTTCCCTTTCAAGAAGTCACACAGTAATTTATAGAGCTTCAGCTAAGATACAAATTTTGTCAGTGGCTGAATAAGGTTGTAGTTGAACAATTTTGATTTTCTTTTCCTTTTTCAAACATCATAGCCTTACAGCATCCATTTTCTTTAGAATAGAAACCCACCACCTTAATTTACATTTTACCTTTAGGCTGTAAGTAATCTTTCAAATATAAATTTTAATATCAGTCCACTATATAATGCAATATCTGCAGGATCAATATGTCATGATTGATTTGAGACAGGGGCTTACCATCGTGAGTCACTGGATTTGACAAGGATGAAGACAGACACAAGTTATTGTCAGCACACATACTCTTCAGAAAAGATATTTTAAAAATAAAGAAAAAAATATTAATTAGAAACTTTCAAGAGGATTAAAAACTAAAAACCACATTAAAAAAAAAAGATCATATTTTGAAGACTGGTTAGCTACAAACCATATTAATATATATTTCCATTTTCTGCTTGTGTGATGCAGAGTTCTTAGAACATCAGGTACTATTATATAATCAGTGTATGCTACCAAATTTCTACTAGCAAGGTCACCACCTGCATATTAAGTTGGTGTTAATATAATTTAATAGTGTTTAAACAGTGCTACTCGGATATTCAACCTCAGAAAATGCACAACTAAAGATGATCAGAACATTTTCACTTCAATTAGTTACTATTGCTAAATATATATATATATTTAGAGGTATGTAATCCATGTATCGTCTTTTGACAAACTCAAAACTACTTTACAGAAAAACAAGCTTTTTGGTAAGACATTAGAAATGTTTTGAAGCTGTGAACTACATCTGCAAATCATATTTTAGATGTCTTGTGATCCTAAGTGTAGGTTAATTATAGGTCTTTTTAAAGGATTATATGGTTCTATAAGGTTTTTCCCAGCTACTCATTTTTAATTTTCAAAGTAAAACATTTTCTGCTATTCATGAATGTTCTATATTCCAGGAATAAGAATATATGACCATGTACACTCCTACATTTTACGCAGCTTTCAAATGGATATAAGCCATTTCTTCATTCTTTGGAAACACAAATCAGAGGTTACACAGCTTCCCCCATCTCTGAAAATTTTTTTTTTCATAAATATCACTTACACGGTCTAAGCCTGAATTTTAATATTATTTCTACATACTTGTAGGTGTTTTAATTATAAATCAGAGTAAGAATATAGTAATAAACCCTTGAAAATGTTATTTCTATAATTCCCTAATAATTTGCTCTACAGTTTCCAATTGATAAATTGCATTAATACTTCAGAAGAAGCACTGATTAGAGAAAGAGTACATGGATTTCTTTTAGGTAAAGTGCTAGATCTCTGAGCTAAAACCACTGTAACACAACATATTAATTACCATCAAGGTGGCATTTTCTTGCAGCAGGCCAGTAGTGTTCTATATCGACTGCAAAACAAGTTTCAAGCATTCAGGTCTTGAAGGCAAGCCATTTTTAATTTTTAAATTCTTGTTAAACGAGCAACTTTTCCTGCAGATAGGAGAATAAAGTTCTCTCACACACACAGTGTAGCTGATTCTTAGCACCAAGTCTCAACACATCCAAATGGCATAAAAACTGCCACATGAAATGATCTGTGTAGCCAGAACCATTATTTTTAAGTGCTAAGCTAAAATACAGAAATTGTCTTCATCTTGATTACTGTTTTGGGTAACTTTCTCTTTCTTCTGCCATGCTTCTAAATGCTTTTTCAACCAATGACACACTCTTATAAGGTCTAGGATTTTTTTGCAGAAGGGGTTGTGTGGACTAAAATCCAAATGATTGTATTGATAACAGAACTAAAGGTTAAAGACTATATCAGAAGTGAAAACGGGAAGAGTTTTGGTGGAAGAAAAAAAAAGCCAATCCAGTCAAAGTCATTACATGTTTAATCAATTACTAATATTTCTAACCTGGGCCCTAGTTTCATATTCAGGATTAATGGCTGTCTATATTGGAAGTGATAATTGACATTGGTCCCTTTTAATGTGTAGAGGGCTTCAAATTCCTTTCTAATCTGAAATACATCCTCAGATATAGAAAATTGAGATACCACCTTTCTCCACAAAATGCTTCAGAATGTGCAATTTTTAAAATATAAGGAAAAGAAGAAAGAAAAAAAGGAAGAAAAATGTTTAATGAAAAATCCTAATCATCTCACAAACAACCTGTTTTACTACAAGGTAACCCTGATTTATATGAGTAATATATTTTACAGATAAATAACTATTGATTTTATATTTTACAAATTTTTTTTCTTATCTTTATAGTTTATACTAAATTTATTCCCTCCATGCTTCCCCCTCACTGTGCTGGTTTGGGTCAAATTCAGGGGAAATGTCCAAAAGGAACTTCTCCTCAAAGGAAAACAGGTTACAGCCACCCCTCCCCCGCCAGGTTTGGGAAAAAAAAGATTTTCCTTGGAGGAAAGTGAAGGAAAAAAACTATTTATTTAACAAACACACAGGAAAAGAATAATAAAGCTAAATAATAAAACCTCTCGCTGTGGAGAGAAACCTGGGACGATTTTAAAGTCCTTCTGTGGGTGTGGTCTCTCTCCTCCTCCTTGGAGCTGGGTCGGCCTGGGCCCCCTCCGAGCCTAAGGTGGAAATTTTCCCAGTGAGTTCTGGTGTTCTGATGTTGAAACAGTCCAGAAGAGAAGAAGGGAAAAGCCGAAGTCGCAGAAAGAATCTTAACTCTCAGTCTCTCTCCGGAGAAACAGAGCCGAAAAGCCAAGAGGAGCAGAAAGGGTGCTTCCTTCGCTCCTCAGCAGCAGCAGCAGCTAATCTCTTGTGTCCTTGAAGCACAAACTGTTTTAAAAGTTCGCTCAGTTTTTTTTTTCCTGTCTCTTGCACCCAGTTTTAAAGGCACAGAAAGGCTCAGGATCATATCTGGGCATAGAGTGGTGATAGGGGATACAACATCATAAAGTCACCCCAAGACACTCACAAAGTCAGAGAAGCAATTGGTTTCACTAGGTTGATTCAAGTAAAGATGTAATTTACATGTTCTGGCATGAATCAGTCATCTTTCGTAATCACAGATATGAAAGGGACTCTCAGCAAAAATCTTCCCTGGCTGGGGAGTCCTACAACATGTTTACATTTTCTATGCAAGAGGAATAAAGACCTCTCACTCAAATTTTTTGGCTAAAAGATCTCCCAGGTGCCAAGGACTTTCCATTGTCCTTTGTAGGCTGGATTTCTTGGGTCATGACTTGGTCCAGTCATGACTCTGCGAGCCAGTTTTTCTTATTCCCTTTTTCATCTTTTGTGACTTGATTAGCTTTGTTTGGGCCTTCCATCCCTTCACTGTTCTCTACATGAAGTGCAGTACTGCAAATCCCATCACAGCAGGAGGCCTTAGAAATATAGCTGAAGTCCCTTCTCCTGAGCAGGCTGTGGGGGCCAAGAGCATCCCAGTCAGGCTGTCTGACCTGTCTCCCTGTTTGCCCACAGGCTGTGAACAATTTCTTGATAAAACCTTGTGCTGGTTCCCCCTCAAAGTTGGAAAGACACACTGCTTACTCCTGTGCATTCTTTTTCCTGATGTATGGTTTAAATAAGGTAGAAAGATGAATGAAATATGGTATGGAAATTGGGGTGTGGTACCCTTGGGGAAATGGGCAGCTACAAGGTCTGGTATTCCAGCGCATAGGAAGTTGATGTGCCTAAAACTGTAGAAAATGGCCCTAGCTTGTATTACATATTTGCAGATGTTTTCAACCTGCAGCTAAAGGCACCTGGCCAACCTCCAGGTAAAGATCATTAGAGCCTCAGTACATGACTCTCCTCGGGTAGCCAAACCTCATTGTTTTCCTATTTCAGTGGGAAGCTTTTCCTATCCCACCTTTGTGGACACTGAAAAGCTTCAGCAGAGAAATTTTCCAGTTTTCTGCACCATTCTGTGAGAGCTTTGTGTTTCTCATGAAAGCTATGAAAAACACTGCTACAGGTTTTTGTAAATAATTCCTCTATCTTGCACCTGTACAATGTTTTGCAATATTGTTATGTTTAGTTGCAGAATTGTTTCGAAATGGGTGTTGTAGGATTTAGCCAATCATCCTGAGAGGTGGTGGGTCAAAGAACCAATGACCTTATGCCATGCAGGCAACCCAAGATATAAAAATCGATTTATAATTACTTAAATACACCATTTTCTGCGGATCTTGGTCATGTCGTTTCTCACCGTTTGCGGTACAACAGCGACACACCTTCATTTGTGAATATGTCCAAGCTGTGTGCACACATCAGGCCACACTTTAGCATGTGAATAAATGCAGAGAAATATGACTACAATGTTAATAAAATGGCAGTCCATGACTATATGTGCTTTCTTGAATTCCTCTAACACTGCAACTTCAGTGTTCTCTTAATGAAAGTGTGCTTGTAAATATTAGATACACACCTATGCAGTTTATTCAAATGTGCACCTGTACAAATTCACAGTTAAACATTAACTACATATATTTCACACATTTGATAGGTAGGATATTGAAATAATTATTCTAATATTCCTAAATTTTACTTTTATAATTATGGAACATAGGTCTTGTATTTTTGCTTAGTCATTTAATTAGATTATTCTAATTTGGTTTTGGCTACCAAAATATTTTTTAGTTTGAAGGAAGATATAATAACAAGATGAAATAAAATCAATTTGTACTCCAAAATCAAAATTACTTCTAGCAAAAATAAAAGCTGACCAAATATCACACTCTGAATCTATTTCTTCTTATTTACAATCATTGAATGAAAACAAAAGATCAATTTAAGAATAAATTATAAAATATTTTAACTATCCTCTTTCATTTTATTGCATTCATTCTTTTTGTTTGGTTTGTGGTAGGTTTTTCCTAGCTGGTTAGTCAAAAGGGATGATTCCTTCAGAAATTTTTCATTGACCCTGTGGGCTAATTAAAGTCAAATAGCAAATGTCATTGTTTACATTCGTCACCACCGTTATTTACTTGACAATATTTACTTGCTAAGCAATATGGATTTCTGACCTCTACTGAAATCAATTACTTAAAAGAGCAAGGATGCTATTGCTTGTAGAGACATAAATTTAAAAAATAAAAGAGAGAATCAGTCTCCTTACCCAGCTGTGCTATATGTCATGCCATTATAGACAGAATATTAATTCTTTGGTATATGAGACAGGAGATCAAAGCCCCCTCCATGAGGATTAGATCATGTCTTGGTCATGCTGTTCCCATTGTCACAGTAACACCTGGAGATCCTCCTCTTCCTTTTGTGCTGCAAAGTTATTCTCTCCTGTCAACATGCAGAACCCAGTGCAGCTAATTTGGGGTCCTGACACTGCAGGGTTTACGACTATTTACCTTAGGTTGACAGCTAAATGTGTTAAGTTCCTACTTAATATTTAGCGCACAGGTATTTTATTTGCTCTTCTAATTTTGAATAAGACAACACAAACACCTTTTTTTTTTGTATGAGAGTTTGTAAAGTCTTTCTAATTAACAAGTAGTTTTTATCTAACAGGATTCTAATACCTGTTGCTATACTGTGTCTTATACTCAGAATTGTGTGGTTTTCCTTCTTTGAAACACATACATCCTGAATATTTTTTGGATAGAGTAGAAAAAGCAGCTTTAATTGAAAGAGACACTATCAAGAGGACAAGGCAGCCTCCTTGTCCTGATAATTACTGGTCCACAAACAGTGTATATAACAAGATCTATTAAAGGGATTGAATATTCTCACAACTGAAAAGGAAAGCAACTTGGCTGCTCTCAGCTCAATTTATTCTGCCAAATTATTGCCTATCTCACAGATTCTGACAATAGTTAGTGTGTCAAAAATGCCATAATTAAGTGAGAAAAATAAGTGTAAATTCACTTTGTCATCTTCTATAGGTCTTATGAACAAGCTGTGCAATCACACATTTTAACAAACTTTCAGCTGACATGGAATGTCTTACTCTTTCTTAACTCTGAAATGTATTTGCATCAACTTCATAAATATCCAAAAGAAACAAAAAAATGCCAACAAGAATTTGAAACTGTGCACTGAATCCATCCAACTTAACTCTGGTCTGATCCTTCCATGCAGAGCCTCTCACTGAAATACGGATGCCAATTTCCAATAGTTTATTCCATTAACACAACCCCATGTATACATTCTTTTTCAACAAGATAAATATATGAAAAATCAGTAGATATGCAGATCAGATTTTTCAGTGGGGCAAACAAATGAGCTCATTATGGCTACTTTATGTGGGAGCTGTCTTTGTATTAAATACAGAGTCCGGTTTTGGTGACCAGTGAAGTGAATATATCATTACGATATTTGCTGTCTTTTATACCCTACATCACTTTTGCCCCAGTGACTATGTAAAATGGTACCAATCTTTTAGCAGCAAAAATATAAAGAAATAGCATGAATTGGTTTATGCTCAGAATGGTCAGGGATATAGACAAAAGCACTTCAGAATATCATAGACATCTTTCTCACCTGTGCTTTCACACAAATGTTTTAAAAAGTATTCCCAAACCCTACTATTTCTGTTTTAGAGATCCTAAAAGACAGTCTTGCTACATCTCTATTTAGAAGTCATGTCTCCAAGCACAATGACCTTCAAGGGCTTTTTTGTGTTAAGGATATCAAGGCCTATATCAAGTAAGTGTTCTGAAGTTACTATTATTAAAAATTTATACACCTTAGTTAATACTCAGAGATGTGGGGAATGTTCTCTACTTACCATTTTGTCAGGGAGAAATTCTAGTACACTCTGCAGTCAATTAACAGTTAAACCTACCTGGCTCTTTCCACATAGGAATGAATTTTGGCAAGTGACTGAAACTGTGACAGCAGCAGAGCAGTGCAGGAGAGAAGAGATAATGCCCTATCAAATCACTTTCAGTGTTGGAGATGATAGGAACACCCAGGGCTGAACTTCCATTCACCAGAAGTCGACCAAGAAAAAAGGATATAATGAGAGACTTCATCTTAGAGCAGTATGCTCCTCAGCAAGAAAAGACTGAAATTTATCTAACAGACTCCTGCTTATTTCCTGGGAGATGTTTGAATTGACTTTAGAGATAGCTAACTTGTTATTGCACTGGCAGGGGAGAACAGAGAAAACAAAATGAAACCAAGCCAGAGTGAGAGCTAAAGGAGAAGGAATGCTATACTTAGGGGTTTTTTTCTTGTCTGCCTCAAAAGAAAGCAATTGCTTATTACTTTTTCCCAGTCTTTGTATTTTATTAAAATAAATTTATTTTATTTCACTTAAAAGTTCACCTAGTGCTGCCAGACTCTCCATCACCAAACAGCCCAGGGCTGAAACAGGGCATGGATTCTCAGCTGTGGCAATCTGAATCTCAGGGCTGAGTCTTCTGTAAGTGTCTTGGTCTGTATCCACTAGGAGGCAAGGATGTGCCTCCCTGATCTGATGACAGAGGGGGCTGGACAAAGATGTGAGTGTACCCCTGGCAAATGTAAATTGGAGTACTTTTGAGGCTGTTTGCATCATCTGTGTGCATCACCCCCACCTTAGCTGGAAAGGATATAAGCAAGAGAGTGGCAGCAAAAATACTTTCTAGAAACCTGGAACTAAGAATACACTTAGAGGAGGTTGGATAATATTTATACAAACCACAGCAACAGTGCTAAGACGTAAGTAATAGACAAAAAATAATAATGACAGTTGATGGTCCTATGAACAGGGAAGGTAACACAGAGGCTTACATGACCAGAAAAAAACGAGTTAAGTTTTATACGTTTCCAAAGAGCGCTGGTTAATCTCCCCAAGGTTCTGGAAATGTAGCCTGGCTGGTGAAGGTGAACAGCTGATGCCACTGTAAGGAATCAGGGATCCATCTGCCAGTGACAGAGTGACTTAGCAGTGACACTCATGGCATGAGTTGGAATAAGCGTCTTTCACAAGAGATCATCATAAATTAACACACTAGGTGTGTTGAGTTGAGGATACTTTATACACATCCTTGAACCTGAGCAAGCTGGGACAGAAATTGGTTACTGCGGGATTCCTTCCAGCCTTCTCAGGAGCTCACTACCAACACACAGTGGAGGGGACTTGCAGCAAACATGCTGACCCTTGAAACAAACCCATCTCTGACATCCTGCTCCTGCCCAGTCTGCTGTGATTCCCTGATGGCTTTGGGTGCCTATTCAGTCCTTTTGGTCCCTACCAAAGTGACCTTACCCTACCAAGCCCACATACCAACCTCCTCCTTTAACCTGACATAAGGCTAGTACAGACACGCTCTGATGGTCTTTCTACTCACAGATTTGTCTCTAACTATATGTTAATGCAAGAATGCAGACAAGTGTGCATGGTATCCTTATTTTTGTACCGGTAGTAAACCTTCCCTGACAATTCTGCAGTGCTGGCTCTGACCACCTACTACACCTAATCTTTATCCAAGCTGAACTAGAGGTACTTTCTGGACAGTCTGACTGCACACCTCTGGAAAGAAGGACTGTCAGTGTGACAGCTGCCTGCAAATGGGGGCAGGAAAGTGAGCGATGGATCCAGAATAGGAGACACAGATTTTTGAAATCACTTTTACATTTCTGCATGCAATTTATGTTTTCACTTGCTTTTTAGTGGGATGGTGGTAAAATAGTGGGTTTTTTTTTTCTTCTAGACTTTTGCTACAACTTTGATTTTGGAAGGCATTACAATCCTCTTTTGATGAACATTTTTATTTCAACTACTATTGGAAATAACTGAATATTTGAAGCAGCAGTCTGAAATATATTTGCCTATAATATGTTGAAATTCAACTAAATAAATATTTCAGTGTCATAAAAGGAGCAGGATTTTAGTTTAAAGAGAGATTATTTAGGGATTTGCTATTATTATTATTTTGACGCTCTGTCCCCGAAACCATTTAGCAAAAGTAAAAGTTCAAACAGCTACTTTTTTAGTTTCTGCCTGTTACTGAGTGGACATGTACTGAGCTATAATAGCATAATTCACAGAAATAACTGTAATCAGGAAGAATGTTGATAACCTTGTTATTTCTGCTTCTATTCTTTTACTTGCTTTACGGTGCTTAATTATCCTTGTCATGTTATTTTTCACTATTTATAAATGTGATAGAACAGGCAACATATTCTGTTCTACAGGGTCCAACTTCCACATGGAACTATAAGCCAGAGGGGGGAAAAAAATAGATCATGCACATCTATAAAACTAGAAACTGTTGTAAAATGGAACTTCTTGTGTTTCATTCTTGTGTCTCGGTTCTATATTTAGCTGAAGGATAGATTCATGCTATTTTCTTTCCTTGTTTAATCAGCTATTTTTTAAGATTATCTGATTTCTGGATATTTTCATTTTCTCCTTTTAGAGTGGTGTATCAAAGCAGGATGTCAAAGTTACTATTTCCTGAAGGATTACAGTGGCCAGCCGGTTGCATTCACTGGCCAATCTACAGTGACTGTCATGGTTCAAAGCCAAGGGAACAGAACGACCAGTGCATCGAGCAGTTCACATTAGTGATAGTGTTATTCTGTTGGGTAAATACTCATACAGTGAGAGTATACCTTCGAGAACTTAATATTCCAAGTGTGTGTGGGTTTTCTTTCCTAAAACTCTGACCACAATGGAGTATTAAATGCATGATGTGCATACATCCACTGTCCATATGTTCACATGTAGCTTACATGTCAGATATGAACATTTTGTAGTTGATGTGAGTGCCAAGCTAGGTCCTGAAGTTTGCTTTTGCAAACTTCTTATATGGACTAAAACTAGGAGGGAAATTGAGATGTTTTTAAAGTATTTGTTAAAAAAAAAAAAAAAAAGATGCACAGATAAATATTAGTATCTTTTTCCTTATATCAGAATCTACCAGTTCTCATCACTTTCAGGGAAGTTGCCTACTCGTAAACACATCTTCACAGTCTGAAACTTATATTAGAGCTTTCTGCATTCCTGTTTCCTGTACTGTGGATGAAATATAGGAGAAAAATCCTGACAATTACAGTGTTCACAAAGCCAAGAACTTATTAAATCCCCTTCTCTTACCTTTCAGAAAGGGCAACCTTTTTGAAGAAATAGTAGAGAAACAGAAATATTCAATCAATTTCTTACAAGTAATGTATTAAAAATGATTGAATGAGCAAAATAATAGCAAACAGATAGTCAGTTGTTGCTGGAGTGTTTGGTTTATGTGTCATTAGTACTGTTGTACCACTGTTTCAGGAGAATGCACAACAAAAATGAGAGGAGAGAGTGCTGAACCCACCAGAATGTTGAGAGATGCAATTCCAGAAAGGAGGACTTCAGGGACTTCCAGCATCGCTTTCCAGCATAGCAAGAACATCCACAGTACATGGTACAGTTGCACTGATGCACAGTTTTGTCACTGAGACTGATGCTGGATCTTCTCTGCTCCAGTGGGGAAGTTAATTACTTTTATCAAAATTAATCTAAATCTGCCTTAATTTAAGGGTTAGGATGAAGGTTAAATAAAGCTTCAAATCATCTCATCCTAAACTTGTCAGATTAGACAAGTCTTAGCAACTGAAGTGATGATTGATTCTTATGAAAGCAAAAGCTGCTGCTCTCTCAACACTGCTGAGGCTGCATGTGGAGACCATCTAGTCAACCCCCTCCTCTAAGGAGCCAGAGTGTCAGTTTCTGGGGGTGTTCTGGTGGGGTGCTATGATCTCCCGAACCGACTCCAACAGAAAGTCGCTCGGCAGAGCCACTGCACACACACACACACTCACACGCACTGAATAGCTTCTTCAACAAATCGACGGCAAGGAGGCAGGATGGGTCCTTGTGTAGTATTTCCACGGCAGAGGTTTATTCCAGCCCCACGCATGAATGGGACCAGTGACAAAAGACCAAGAACTATGGAGGGTCCAAGGTTATATACAGCAGCAGGGAAAGCATCAGGGACCAATGATCTGAGGGCACAGAGGCGGTACATAGGCGGGAAAATCTGAGGGAGTGGCGAAGAACAAAGTCCAATGGGAGAGTGGGGAAGGGAGAATTTTCTAGGGGAAGAACAGATAAGGTAGGATGGGGCAGGGAGGACAACTGGCCAACCATGGAAGCAGAACTGGGATATATTTGCGTAATGAAACAGAGCATCTTGGACGAAGCCTTTTCAGTTCACCATAACCTGGAGAGAATTTCTATCCTTAGGGATGGTCCCAGCAATGAAATCTCTTTGTTTTTTGTGCTATGGGTCCATTGTTCCCCACACCAGAGTGGGTCAGTCCAGGGGGGTTTTCAGTATCTCCAAAGTAATCTCTCTGAGGAACATGCTCCATTGGTCAATCACTCTCACAGTTAATATCTCCTTATGTGTAAATGGCTTTTCTGTGTTTCAGTGTACTTTTTGTACTTACTCCATGAGATATTTATGCACATTGATAAAATCCCCTGTAAGCTTTCTGTGTTCCTCATGTGTCATGTGCTCCAAGCCCTTAATCACTGAGTAGCTGTTTACAAGAATTACCCCAGTAGCTCCATGTCTTTTGTACAGAGGAGCCCAGCACTGGGCCAGCACTCCAGCTTTGTCTTACCAGGGCTGAGTAGCGGGAAAGGACCATCTCCCTCAATCTGCTGGTAAAACTCTTGTCCAATGGACCCTGGGAGACTGCCGACCTTGATCCCTGCTGGATCACAGATAACTTGGTATCCCAGAGGGGCCCAGGTACAGGACTTTACATTTCCCTTTGCTGAAATTCATGAGATTCCTGTCTGCCCTATTCTCCACCCTGACAAGGTTCCTGTGAAGACCAACATAACTTTCTGGTTCACCAAACAGTTTTCTGTAAACTTGCTGGAGGTGGATTCTGTCTCGTCGTGCAGGTCATTAACTGCGATGTTAAACAACGGTGGTCCCAGTATCACTCTGTGAGATATATACCAAGGACTTTGGTTTTCCTAGGCCCATTCCTGCATGGTTGGACACTGTCTCTATATTCTTCTTGGATCACTTTCCCCTGCTTTCACTTATTGTGTACTTTCTTTCCATGTCTGAGTTTGGTCAAAAGCTACTTGTTCATCTCTGCAGGCCTTCTGCCACCTTTGTCTGGCTTCTTGCACATAGGCATGGACTGTTCTTGAGCTTGGAGGAGGTGATCCTGGAAAGTCAACAAGATGCAATTATGAGTATTTGGTGTCTAATATCCCAGTCTAAAGACATTCCTAAAATTATCTTGCATTATGTGTTTTAAACAGTGAAAAAAGAAGATTAGATTATTTTTTTTTCCATTACTTAATTAATATGGATTGGCACAGTAATTCTCTGCAGTATTTACCCATTATTTTTTTCATTAAAATTCCCACCTTATCGGGAAAAAAATCTGGTAATTTTATTGAATGGTGGCTACCATCAGTATCTGACCTTTGAGATGTTTCTTCACACTAAATCTAAATCCTCTGGATTTTAAAGGGATTAAATAGGTTAACTGAACACTTTTATGCTTAACTTTGGCCTTAAAATCTCTCAGAAAAAAAGTCCTCATTTTAAATATTCCATGTGCTTACCATTCAGTAGTAAAGTAAATATACTGAATTAACTGAAATGGAATTTTGTGTTTGTTCTCCAAAGCAAAAATCTTAGGATTGTGGATAAGTTTGTTATAAACAATGTTTTGAAAAGATTAGGCAAAGATTAGCCTATTGCATTTTTTTGCCTTGTGACTGCCAAAGTATTATAATTTCATTGTTTTTTTCCCAGAAGAATGAAACTTATGAATGAGAAGAACAGTAAATGATGAATAAAAGACCCATAAAATTGTTCATGAATGCTGGGGTTTTTTGCATGCAAAACTAAATATTCCTACATTGAACAGTAATTTCCTAAATATTCACGTTGAACAAAAACTTCTCTGCATGAGTTTTTGCTAGCAGTGAATATTAAGGAGCAGGAACCCGATCTGCAAAAACAGCTGTGCAGAGCTGAAAGAAATGTTCACTTAACCCTTTTTTTGTAGTAGCTGTACAGCTCAATTTATCAGGAATATTACGCTCCCTACTATCGCTTCATGAGGATGCACATATACACACTCTTCTATTCCTTCTTGACAGCTCTGCCAGCTCCTGCCATAAACCAGTGTTTTAGTTCTTGCCCCACATCCTGGTGTTGCACAGCACTTGAGGTCTCAGAAAAGCAAGCAGAGGGTAATAAATTTGATTTCCAAACTGCTAGACTGGAATTAGATGACGCATTTTATAACATCCAGTGGCTTTCACTTTGTCACAATCACTAAAGACAAAGTTCCTCGGTGCACTGTTACTGATTTACAGGCTTGAAACATTTTGTTATTTTTGGGAAGTTTGAATTTGTGAAGTCAAACTCATGGTGTTACAGAGTAAGGGATTAATGCTGTCAGGCTAGGTGCATTACAGCATTGATCCTCCAAGAGCTACATTTGATTTGGCTGAGTGACTTCAGCAATTGCACGTGGAACATGACCTTACAAAAAGAATGAAAACAACCAGTGAATAAATAAATGGATAGCCCAGGTAGTAAATTTGCAACAAACTGAAGGAGGAGTAGATAATCGAAAGGATAGTTGTACCTTCTTATTAGTGAAATATCTGGTGGTCAGGAATGAAGAAAAAAATAGTAAATTATTTTTTTTCTGAGTTTGAAAAAAGTATCCTAAGGCTTCTACCTTAGCCATCTGTCATCGTTTAACCCCAGCGAGCAACCAAGTCCCACACAGATACTCATTCACTCCCCACCAGTGGGATGGGGAAGAGAACTGGGGGAGGGTAAAAGTGAAAACACTCATGGGTTGAGATAAAGACATTTTAACAAGGAAACCAAAAGCTTTGCTCAAAAGAAAAGTAAAACAAGGAATTCATTTATCACTTCCCATGAGCAGGCAGGTGTTCAGCCATCTCCAGGAGAGCAGAGCCCCGTCACATGCAATGGTGACTTCGGAAGACAAATGCCATCACTCTGAACAACTCCCACCCTTGTGCACCCTCAACCCACTCACTCACTGTTGGGATGGTGTGAGAGGCAGAAAAGGCTCTGACTGTGCAAACACTGCTCAGTGATAATGAGAACATCCCTGAGTTATCAGTGCTATTTTCACCACAAATCCAAAACATAGCCCCACACCAGCCACTGTGAAGAAAGTTAACTCTACCCCAAGCAAACCCAACACACCATTCAATATACAGAGTTAAAAAAAGATGGGATCTGCCACAGGCCTATTGATTTGATATATGGAATGCATTTCTTATACGCTAATAGGATATCTTAAGTAAAAACCGATATCCTAAATTACATATAGCTCCATTCTATATGTAGTTTGATTTTAAGCAGCTTCGATGAATGTCAAAGATTGCTGTCACCAGTTTACAGTCTGCATGAAGTGTATGGTACTGTAATATATCTGTAATTTTCAAATGTTCAAAGGCCTGTTTTCCTGTCAATTACTGCAACAGTAAAAGTAGCAGAAAACTCATAAAACAAGCGAGATACTGTGAGAGACTGGAACATTAATGGTTAATGAATCAAAACAATCGGCCCTTTGTGGAGTGAGCGGGTGCTTTGTGGGGGCTGGGTTTGCACCCCTCAAGAGGGAGTGGTACAGTTTCGGGGTGTGTGCTGTTGAAACTTCTGATTCTCATAAGAGCACCCACTACTGGTGGCTACAAGCTGGGTTTTGAGCCAGATAAGGGAGAAGGCCAATAAGAAGCAGATCCTGCAAGGTGGGATAGTGCTTTTTATCCTGCCAATGTCCTCTCTCACAGAACTGGATCAGTTGTAAAACTCTCCCCCATCCTGGGGAAGGTACTGGGGCATTCACATGTAGGTCAGAAGGTATTTGCCCCTTCTGATGGAGCAAAACTGGCTCAACTGCACTGATGTGAGAGGTAGCTGTCTTATCTTAGAAGGGGTCATAAACCACCAAAAGGCATTAAGTACCCCCAGACTCATTTCTGGGGCCTTCTACTAGAGGACTGCACAAAATCCAAAATGTTGCAGCAGATCCACAGTGTTGCAGCAGACAGTGAAAAACTCACCCAGCAGGAGAAGTACCTGGGTGTTCCCACGTAAATTTGAGCTTTATTAACCCACTGAACTTTGTGTTCCGTGTGCTTTCCCCCACTCTCAACAGATCAAGACTGTGACCATCACTTTGATCACTTTGGACATCGAAATTGCAACAATCAAGTCTCACTGCTGGATCCTCAGGCAATGACATCTTTCTACTCTTATCCTTTCTTTCTCTTTATTTCTTTCCTTTACACATTTTCTGAAGTGTTATTTTTGTATTGATATAGTACTACAGATAAGAACCAAAAATGGATACATAATCGTTTCCACTGGGAACAAACTGTTGTACAATACACCCTACAAATATATATATATATGAAACTGTTTATATAAACACTGATAATTTGGTGCCATTTCACTCTAGTTCTCCCTAAGGGATCTATTAACAAGAACCTGAGTTACCCCTTCAGGAGTGGGTCGTAATAGATACTTTCAAAGTAGAAGTGTTATGGTGAGAAGGATCCTGATGGATCCCCATAGGAGGTTAAGAGAGAAATGCAGTTTCTGAGATCTAATTTCCCTAATCAGTCTCCCAATTTCATTATTTTTTACAGGCAATTATTTCAGATATTTCTAGAAGAAAACACTCTTTAGATATAAGTACTTTAATTAAAAAAAAATAAAAAGCAAAGCATAACACTGACACTAGCTTTAAGACTTTTGATAGATTTCAAACATAAACAAAGAATTTAAAAACCTTATATTAAAAGGAATCAAAGATTACCTGACTTCAGAGCCTGAAGTGGTTAAAATCTTAAAATTAAAAAGAAAACAGGAAACAAATCAAAGAAAACATAAAAAGGATAATGCAGCTATTTTTTGAAAAATTTTCTTTGACATTGAAGTTCTTCAAAAGATGCATTATGAATTATGAAATGTTTTATACAAACATTTCTTTTTACAAAACATTTATTTAACTTATTTGATGAGAGCGCTCAGTTTTTTTGCCTCTAGAAAGTCTGTTTCATCCTGTCAGTTTAATTTTATATACACAAACTTCTAATACATTTAAGATAATATGAAGAAAAGTAGGAAAAAAGGTTAGAAATATACTTCAAAATGACAGAAAAAAGTGCAGAGGGTTTATTCTACTATGTCTTCCCCTTTTATGAATACACTCTATTCTGTCTCCACATTTTGTTAAAATACTACGGAATGATGTAATGTGCTTTTAATCACATTTCAGTGTTAGTATTTCAGCTTGTCCCCTATCCATAAAATGTGCAATTATTTCTTTTATATTTTTACTTGAAGCAGATTTTTTTTAAAATTATATGGCCCTTTATAGTATGAAAGAACATTCTCATTTCACAGTTTGAGTAACTCTGAAAATTTCTTGCACTTTGCCAAATTACTCTTTCATGGTCCTGCATGGTTAATCCAAAATTTTCAAATAACTATTTTAAAGTATGCAAAGGCAAAAATCCATTTAAGAAAACCAAACTTATTACAATAGAAGAGGTCTTCATATGATTTTTTTTCGGTGTTTTTAAAATGGGTTATAAGAATTTAGGGTTATGTCAGATTACTTTTAAGAAAATGCAGATCAAGCCTTCTAGAAACACACTGGCACTAATAATTATACAAGCAATTAAATATTTAATTTACGATTTCACTTCTGAAAATGCCAAGCTCTATTAAACCACTACAAATACAGATTATATCATACTTTTAAACAATGTACTCTCAACCAGGGGTTGTTAGCTCTTTGTCAATAAAAAACCTAGACAAAAAAATTTCAGTAAAATGTATCCACTATCCCCTCTATAGAAATCAATAGTCACACATTCATTAAAGAAAATGCTTAAATATTTTCTGCAAAATAGATAGGAAATATTATGCCTTAAAGAGAAGTCAATATTTTTATTTAACTGAACCTGAGTTTCAATCCAACCTATTAGACTTATGGAAGGGTAAGAAGCTTTGATCTTGCAAACTTCCTGTGGTATCTGGTCTAATCTGTGTTTCCCTTTAACTACAAACAGCCTCATTAAAATATTGGCAGTTAGAGGATTTGAAAAAGAAGTAATACATACCCAAAACTGATGGAGAGGAAAGAATATAAACTAAACAGACAAATTGGGTGGTTTCGTTTTAAAGATTTTGCATATATGTTCTGACAATATTAACTCCCTTTGTAATTCATTGTGAAGAGTCACCCATCAAAAAGAAAATTTAGTTTCTCCTTGCTTACATGGTGCTTGCATTAAATTAGTGCTTGCACAGAATGAAAAAGAACTTTGTGCCAAGCCACAAGCTCCAAACAAAGCGATTGCTGGAAAATTTAAAAAGGCAGCACAAAATGCAAGTGAAGGTCTCAATCTGTTTAATCATGCCTAAAGGTTGCAAAGTCACCCTACAGACTGAATGATTGTTCACAAATAGATTTTGACAGGTAATTTCACTGAATACTCCACCCCATTTTAACTTTATGGGTCCAGTCCTACATCCAATGAAATCACCTGGCAGTTTGCAGTTGATTAGCACGGGAATGTGGTTCACTGGTTTCTGAGAGCAGGGGAAAGTAAGCAGATTTGGCAGCATTTCAAGTTGTTGAACATCACAGACAAGCCGTGGGGACATCAGTCCATGTTCTCGCTTGTTCAGCTTCAGCTGACATGGAATACACAATGGATTTGGGAGCACTGCTTGAGCCTGCCCACGTTTGAATTAAACTTCTAGACTGGAAGAAAAATGAAAAACAAAAAATGGAAAGGCCACAGGAAATGTGTCGTATCCATGTAGCAGCTTCAATAAAGCAATGCAAATGGCAGGATGAAATGGACGTTGAAAGTGTATCAGAGGAAGGAAGCACATCCTCAGTTTTCATTTCCTGGCACATCCTCAGTCTTTTATTTCCTGGCCTCTGGGCTGTGTCGTGTCTGCCTCCTCCTCACTGAGTTTCCAAGATGATGGATTTCTACTTTTCCAATTACATCCTGTTCCAGGCCAGTTGTACTGAATTACACAGTGGTGGCCGGGGGGCATCAGTTTCTCTGCCACAAGGGAGACCTTGGAGTTCAGCAGTAGACGCACCAATCCTCACACTCCTGCTGCAGTATGTGGAACAGGATTTACATTTCTGTGGATTTGCTATTACTACTTGCTGTCTCCTCTTCAGCTATGTAAAAGCTAAGGCGTAGGTTTTGGCCTGAAATGTGACTTTTATCTGGAAAGTTTCTGAACATGGAGAAAAAAATGCAATTGAAACAGGCTAGAACCTTCCAAGAGGGACAATGATATCCTGGATCTTTAAAAAAGTTAATATTTTCTTTTGTGTCCTCTAATTAACAGTGAAATTCTGCAATCGTAGCCCAACCAAAATTCTGTTGGACTCTATATACTCAGTGGCTGTTAAATTACATCTATAATTAATATACACAGAAAATGTGAATAAGATTAAAAATGTCAGCATCTGTTTGAAGTGGCAGAAAATTTAACATGTATTTAAAATTACATTTCTATTCTATTATAAAGCTATTTGTTTTATTAAAATATATCTTGAGGTTCTATTGAGACAGATATCCTGATTTTACAAGTTTTAACACTAGAGCTTTTCTAAAGATTGAAGAGCAAACACTGAACACTGGTTTCTATAGAATTTACAGTTTTCAAAGCAGTTGTTTGCCTTTTCTGTACTAAATAATTGGAAGGAATACTTTGGTTTATTTACTCAGCATGCTTAATACTCAGTAATAATACCCCTTATGGAATGGTATCTGGATTCCCCCTGCCCCCCTCGGTTGAATAAAGTAAGATTTCAAATTTAATTTTTTAAAGCATAAGAGAAAGTATGTTAGTTCAGAACTTCCACGATTTGAAGAGCTTTTTGTGACAGTTTGCTGTAGAACAACTTTGACACAAGTATCCACCACAATCTTTTGATTTCATGTAGTTCTTGCAATGTAGAGTAAGAGACACTAGTGTTCATTAGAAAAAATATTTTTCATCTTGAAGATGGTGGGCCACTGGAAGAGGGTCCCCAGGGAAGTGGTCAGAGCACCAAACATGACAGAGTTCAAGAAGCATTTGGACAATACTCTCAGGCACATGGTGAGATTCTTGGGCCAAGTGTTGAACTTTGATGATCCTTGTGGGTCCTTTCCACCTCAGAGTAGTCTATGATTCTATGATTATTTACTGTAATCCAAAATACATAAATGAAAAAATCTAGTAATTGGAGAAGGAGTTAACAGGTGGCTTCTCTCCTCTATTGGGATTATCAGTATTGGCTGAAAAATTATAACCTTGTTTATATTCAAAGAAATTGTCTGCATGGTCTTATAAATTCCCTTCATTCATCATTATCATTAAAACACTAATTGCTGAAACCTTATCCCCTATTTTCTGCCAAAACCAAAGCCTTGATACTATACACAAAACGCAGTGGAGCTTAATGTGTGAATGGATAATGACTCAGATCCTAGGTTAGACAATAAGTTTCTTCAGGTGGTAAACAAATATTATGACCCTTCCACTCAGTCTCTAGAGCAAAAGGGTAAAATAGATGTATCACTGACGTTCAGTTCTGTAGGCAACACACAGCTCTAACTTTAACATTTAGGGATTTTATCCACTGCAGGTGACATTTTGATATCTAATTAAATTGTTTAGAGAAAGAACATCATCATAAAGCTGGCTTCAAAAGACCACGAACCTTATCAGTTAAGTACTTGCTCTTTAAAAAGTGCATATTTTGTGGCAGAAAAGTCTTGCAGGGGTAAACTTTCAGTATAAATGAATTTCAGATATGATTTTTCCAAACTGCTCAAAAGGCTGCAGACAAAAGCTCATAGACTCTAACCAGTTTGTTTCCAGAGTGTATTATTTCAGAACAAACAGCCATCTTAGCAATGTCATTTTCCTGATTGAATATTATATCTATTTAATGATACTGTACACTATCTTCACCTCATTACATTTTTTTTTTTGTTGTTATACAAGAGAATGTCATTAAGTCTGTTTAAATAATCTGTAAAATCCAGCAGAATGTTGATTTTCCATTTATTCACCCTGGAGAGTTCAGGCCACAGAAAAGTTTTATTTGCTGAAAAACTGTCAGAAAGAAAAGTATTTTGTTCAGAGAGATGCGAAAGATGAGGCACCAAGGGGAAGATTACAGTTCTGTCTATAATTCATTGGCTTTCTACCTCTCACTAGCTTTTGTTAAACATGCAACCCAAATAAAGAGAGAATTGTACTATTTCTGCTAGTCCAACAAAGTAATCACAAAAACACTCCTTAACTTTTCCAGATGTCATTTTCATAAATTTTCAGATTTATCAGATATTTTAGCAAAATCATAACTCACTATTCACTTTTCATACCCTTTGAACTCACACAGTGTGTGTCTCCGCTTTTTTTAATCTATCCACTTTTTAATGTGAATAAACCATTTATTGCATTCAGACTGTTTTATTTCACTGCTCACCTGACATTCCTGTGGGACATACAATACTATAGCAGGCATTTGCTACTAAAAAAAAAAAAAGAAAAAAGAGAATTTTGCCTTCTCTTTTTCTTGCTTGCTTTCTCTGTACTGAATCCAAAATACAGGTCAATAGCTTCTATTTTAGATAGATACAAAATAGCAAAAGAATCTGAACTTATAAATAAATTCAGATTATTGATTTAAATACAAATTTGGATCTAGAGTTTATTTTGTGGCATAAACCCATCACAAAGATGGCTCAAGGTCAGGCTGGATGACTGAGCAACCTGATCTAGTCGAAGATGTCCCTGCTCACTGAAAGCGAGGTTGGACTATCTGACCTTTAAAGGTTCCTTCCTACCCAAACTGTTCTACTGTTCTGTTTTACAAGACTTCTGACCTGTACTGAACAGAAAACATACATCAAAGACCTAGTTTCTTGCAGATTCAGTAATAGATCAGAGCAATCTTCCTTCATTTTCTTATGTGATAATCCTAATGTACCATATTTGTACAAATGTCTTCTTCATTCATTTTAATCCATAAATTTTACTCTGTGATATAATTATCTAGACAACTTCTCTCTTTTACCTTTGTGCATTTGGCACGAACCTATTACCACTTTCTTCTGCATGTCTGCTCATTCTTCAGAATTTAATATGTTTATTTAATTCAGCAAGATTTTACTGACTGTAGATCCTATCTTCCAAAACAGCTGCTATCCTGCTTAGTTTGCATATCAAAATGAAAATTCAAACACTGCCGAATGAGGTTTGAGGTTTAAAGTTTTGCTAGGACCTACTGTTTTGGTTTTTTAAATTATTATTTGTGCGTATTTTTTGTTTTCAGCTTGTTTGGGGTTTGGAATATTTCTATTTTTCTAATATTCACTTGATTATTAAAACAAGTTAGGACTATGGATAAAAGAAATTTTTTTGGTGTAGGATTCATTCTAATGAAGTGTAGGTCAGTTTTTCTCAAAGTACACAAAATTACTTTTCCTGTGTATTACATACATGCAATAGCACTGCTGGTGAAAGATCTTACAACACAGGGAAATCGCAGTGAGTTGTTCAGTGGAAAAAAAAAATGCTATTTGTCACAGAGACTGTATTTTTATTTATTCAGAAGCACCATAATCAGAAGAAAACTGACAGCAAAAAAATTCTGCCTCTTCCTAATCCCTCAGGTCCACAAAGTTCACTGTTAGTGACTCCACCCTAGTTTTGTCATCTGAGCACATATTTTGGAGTGATTTTTGTCTATTTTTAGAACAGACACCCAGGGCCAAAAGTCTAATGCTGTGGTCTGCAAGACATACTTAAAAAGAATGCAAGCAAAAGAAAATGTTTGCTACAGCGAGATGTGACTTCAGCCACCCTGAGGCTTAGACCCTTTCTGAGCCAAATGTGATATCTTTGTGTTTAGTAAGCTTCAATGGGTTCTACGTCTATGAGTTTGTCTATTTAGTTTTTTTCAAGCTCAGCTGTAAATTTTTCATGTGCTGTAGCTGCAAGTTCTACAGTCATCAAAAAAGGGCTGAAAAGTGGGAAATACACATTGAGGAGCAAATAGGTAGGCTTAAAAGGAATACCTATATTCATCGTCCACAGGAGGCCACCAAGATGATCCGAGGAATGGAGCAGCTCTCCTATAAAGAAAAGCTGAGACAACTGGAATTGTTCTGGAACAGAGAAGGCTTTGTGTGACCTAATTGTGGCCTTCCAATACCTGAAGGGAGCCCACAGGAAAGATGGTGAGAGACTATTTGCAATCGCCTGGAGTGAAAGGACAAGTGGAATGGATTCAAACCAACAGAGAGTAGGTTTAAATGAGATAGCAGGAAGAAATTCTTTCCTGTGAGGGTGGTGAAGCATAGGAACAGGTTGCCCAGAGAAGCTGTGGATGCCCCATCCCTTGAAGTGTTCAAGGCCAGGTTGGATGGGACTCTGAGCAACCGCATCTAGTGGAAGGTGTCCCTGCCCACAACAGGCCATTAATACATCTCATTTCAGTAATCTTCATCATACTTGGCAGGCAGTGTCAAAAGATTCCAATGCAATGCAATGGTTTACAGTCTAATTCTGCTGCTGTAACTGGGGAGAACATGTGTTTGTATGCAAATCAGTATTACTTAATCAATATTTTAAAAAAGTGGATGATGTAGAAATACTGTCATAAAATAACACTAGAATTTAAGTGTCAATAGATCTCAAATCTAAATGCTAGTGCTAAAATAGCAGTTTAATTTTATTTTGAGAAATATATATAACCTCTTATCCTCGAAAACTCCAAACATCAAAACAGTCTCTCAAAACTGCAATTAAAATACTGCTTCATTCATCTTGTTTGGATCATTCTGCCCACTTAATTATATTTTGGAGGTATCCCCTCTGAGTGCCATTTTTCTACACATTATCTGTTATCTCCATCTGGAGTTTGTTTACCAAAACTTGCTCCATTTCTCCCAGGCTTCACTAAAATGGATTAATGATGTTCATTATAACATATGGTATTTGCAGGCTTTACCTTCCCCTCTGCATGGACACAATAATGCAGAGCCTTTCCTCAGGTTTCCTTTTAGTCTATTCTTTCAGATGCAAAGAAAACCGTCACAAACCATTGCAAAAGAATAAGTATAAGAAGATATTGCAAAAACAATCTCCATTCATTCATTTTAAAATATTTTAATGACACATCTAAAAATACATATAGAAATATATTTGTATGAACTGTTAATCTTAGACTTACTGCTTGAAGCAGCCTAACAGGTTTGAAGAAAATACATCCTTATTCCTGTGTAACATTTCTACAGCAAGAACAAGGTTTTACTAGCCCAGAATTTAAGATTAGATCCTTTTTTTGTTGTTTGCATTTTCTTGATGTAATGGTCTCACAGTAGTCTAAACAAATCCAAACAACAGCAAAAACTAATGAGGAAAATGCTCTAAGATCCCCTTCTTAATTCTTTTTTTTTCTTATTGAGCTGCTGAATTAAAGCAGAGTTTACACACTTACTGTTTATTCTAACTGTGGAACTTTTCTGGAAATGGAATGGAATGGAAACACATTTTCCATTACTTGGATTAATAAAGATACCATGCCTGTGTTTGGTCACCCTGTCCATATTAGTAATGTGGGGATATAGGGAAGGGAAAAGGGAAGAAGAAGTGTGGGAAGAAAAAGAAAGAAATAGGCAAAGACTCCCCGAACTCTGTATTTAAAAGCCTAAAACCCCTAATCTCCATTAGAAAATGCAGGAATGGGTAAAAAGCTGGGAGTAGAAATCTGTCAAAAAAGTTTATTGAATACCAGACCTTTCCCAATATTAACTAGATAATTTAATATCACTGTCTGAACTCAGCCATCTCCACAAACACAGGGTTTTCTTATGCATACAGGAACCTATAATGAAGGAAGGAAAACCATTTTTCATGAGGTGTTTGATTCTCTTTTTCCTGAAATCTCATGCTCTATCCTACAATCACATTTTGTCATTTTTTGGGTACTTTTTTTTTTGGTATTATTAATAAAGAATTATCATAAAATTATAAACATGTCATGTTTAGCTGCAAGTCAAGTTGCCAGGAAAAAATAATACGCCATTCTATTAGGATATTACCACGTGACCTTCCATGATAAATTGCACATCCGTGGCACAACCAAGTCAGTAAGGAAGTGCTTTGACAACCTACGTATCAGTTCCCACAACATACTGCACTTGGGGTACCTACAGAGGTATAAGCTTTCCCTGAGGTGCAATTGTAAAATAAATAAGCAAGCAAATAAACAAGCATTATCATGTTTCAGGATGTATCAGTGGTCAGAACGTGTGCGCTGGGTTACTTGCTGAAAAGTATGTCTGGCTACGTCTTTACATGGGAAATACAACAGTGTTCATTAAAAAGTGCTCTGGGCAGTTTCAGTTTTCATAGAAATTGTGAGCCACCTACATACAAATGGTTGATTCTACCCTTTCCTCATGGTTTTCCCACCAGGTAAGTCACACTTCCCACTGCCCACAGGCCTTCTGAGTAATGTCTTTACCCATGACTAAAAACTACCCAGCTCCAGTGTAAAACACAATGTGATTTGTCAATATGCAGATTTTTTTTCTGTTCATCAGGAACCCAAACCTTTAGCTTATGTGCACTACACATCATGTTCCATCACTGCAGGAAGAGAACTGCACTTGCCTGAGGACTACAGAGGTAGAAACACATGAAGTCAAGGACATTGCACTTGAAATGTCTTGACACTTACAGCGATTTCCTTTAACTCAGTAGGTTTTCTGTATTTTAAGTGAAGAAAAGAAATTTCCAGGGACTCTGTTGTGTCAGTCTATCAGAATGAAGAAACTTTTAAAGTGAAGGTTCTTAAAGTAATGAGTGCTCTCTGGAAGGTGGCACAAAATGGCCTTCAGCAAAGCAGAGTTACTCAGGAAATAATAGATTGAACTCCAAACTACCTGAACATCAAATGAGAAAATGCAGAGCAGTGCGACCTGCAAAATATGAATGTAAGATAAATACTAATATCTCAGAACCATGGGCTGTGTATTTAATCTCTTCAGCTGGCATTAGGAAATGCTGTTTAGAACTACGCAAAGCATGTAAAAACAATCATCTTCTGCTGTCTGTTCTCATACTTCCTGGGCAGCCATAATTATGGAAGGGGTCCTGATATGTTTCTGCCTAATCTTGTTACTCATTTCTGGACCTGCAGTCCAGGAGTTTATCTAAGCTCTTGAACCTGCTAGTTATGTCTCCCCCGACAACTTCCTGTGGCAGGAAGTCTCACAGCTTTATTTTCTGTTGTGTAAACTATCTGTTTCCAATCAATCTCACTAGTTTCACCAAGTGCTTCCTAGCTTTTGTGCTGTGGCTGTTGAAAAGGAAATCCACATCCAGTTTACATGCTGCGTCACTCCCACAACCTGCCTATTTGGAGATTCTACTGTGCCTGCCCTGCCCTGGTCTTTTCAGGCTGAGCCAGTATTTCCCTTTACAGAAGCCATATTGCCACTTTCCCAGCAGATTGTATCCCCATGCACTCAGTTGTCTTAATTCCCATTATAAACTGTGCCATCTTACCTGTGGGAGCCAGGCTGGTCTGAGGTTCCCAGGACTTTCTAGAGAACAGAAGTGGCAAGATTTACACAAAGAGCCTCGTAAGCCTATAGAAGCAAAGGAAATCTACACTGTTTGTTGAAAAATCATAACTCCACAATCTAAACAAACAGATATCCCTGTACATTTGGCATGATTTGAGTATAAACTCCTACGCACTTCATTGACAGGCATGAATAGAGCATTACAGGCACCAAATATTGCCAACTGAAGAAGCTCCACTTTTGTTAACATTCCCTTGGCACAGCAACCAAGCACCAAGTTCCCGCAGTAAATATAATGAGAGTTATTACCTACAGCAGTGCCCCAAAGTAGCCTGTTATTTATTGTGTTTCAAAATTCTTGTAGAAAAGTCATTCCAAGCAAATGGCAGTGTTTCTGTGGGAAAGTATACTGAGTGAGGTTGAAGCCTCTGAGAATTTGACATCATAACAATTACTTTGCACAGACTGCTCACCAGATCCCATTAATTCTTAATGATCTTGATTTTAATAAAAATTTTAAAAAGTATTACAACAAACAATGCCAGTCCAGCTGAGACAGGAAACCCAATTTGAAATACCCTCTCTAAAAATCAGGTTGAAATTTTGCTCATGGTCTGTTAACTTGCATTCCGTCAGCAAATGCTAGCTGACCTAAAATGGGTTTCTGTGAATCAAACACCAAAGTAAATATGGGAACTTCCAGAAAGATTTTAAAGTAGGTTTTGCATCATCAGAAAAAGTTAGTGTTTTAATCCATGATTCCTGCCTGGTCTGTTACTAATAAAAGATTCACTAAATTATCTTCATAAAGGTCAAAATGCTAATTAGGAAATTCTCTTCAATGATAGATCAGAGATGTGGAACAAATTATTAGATCAGCTTTTTCTAGAGTTCAATTAATCCTTCTCTTCATCTTAAAAACATAATAAAATTCAAAATAAAAGCTGAATTTTGTATATTAAATATTTCTTCTTTTTTTAATTGGATAGAAAATTATCTTGGAAGGTTTGAGTTTACATGAATTACTTTTTAGTTAAATTTATGTACAATTTTATATGTATCATTTCCTTATCAGCATCAGTACGATAACTGGTTATAAAAAAATTTTAGAAATATCCTTCAAATTAGTAAGTGTACTAATAATTTAACCTATAAACATTTAAAAAAAATGCATCTTTCTAAGCTGAAAGAATTAAAATACAGCAATATTTGAAGAGCAAAGGAAAATACAATTTAAATGACAGAATATAATTTCCCTGTTCAATCAGAATTTTAGAAATGAAGTATCAGCCAAGAATTTATAGATATAATGATCCATCTATTTTCCTGAAACATACAATAATTAAGAAAACACTTGTAATGCCTCCGCAAACTGAAATACCAGCATTTCTGATTCTTACTTGCCGTATTACTTTAAGTTACTCATATATCTTGAAGACGTGTACTATTGCACAAAAAATAATCCTCTTGAATTCCAAAACTGCAGAACACAAATAGTAAACACCATAAACATCTTTGGCTTAATTGCAACACCATTTAATACAAACTTTTATTATAAGAGCATTCTTAGTAAAATGGCAGGGAAGAAGAATTTTTATACTGATAGTTCCCATCTCACCTTCAGGATCAAAACCAAACTATTTATAACCACTAGAAAATTGCCACAAGCTATGAGGATGTCGTGCACTTAGTTAATGTGCTCCTGATGACAGACAGTGTGAAAAAAGCTTCCCAATAAGTTTTTATAATTAGTACAGGATTAAACTGTCCAGACATGCTAAAAAAAAAAGAAGACGTACCCAAATCTTGAAGTCGAATTATGATGTAGCCTGGACTCTGCAATCATAGGCTCATCTATCAGCTGAGAATTTACTCAAGTTCTCATTTTTCATTTCTCCCAGGTATGATGATATGTCCAGGTATTAACTCAGCTGATAATGAAAGATAATTAATTCATGTTTCTTAATAATTGTAGGATACAGAGTCAAAAGACATATTCATACAGACTTCATAGGTTTGGTCTTTTATGTAGATACAGAAAACATGAAAATTTTGCAACAATTTTATTCAACACATACATGTTTTCCCTGACACCTGAGACAAACGAAAAGTGTAAAAACTTTACAAAACTTCCTTGTAATTATTTTTCTTAATGGAGTTATGTTGGTTAATCTCTGGTTTGGATTATTGGGAAATGAATGTGAGTACTTAGCAAATATATTCCTGGCCTTGTGTCCCGTTCCACTATAAAAAGGAGAAGCCGGGAAGGATTCTTTTGATATATTTTTCTGACGAAAAATCAAGCACAAACAACGGCAATATTATATCTGAAAACCGTTTATTAAAAAAAAAAGAAGAAAAGAAAAGGGGGAGGGGGAAAGGAACAGAAGACAGGGGACAGCTTTACCATGGAACCCCGGCTATTTATCGGCATCGATTTGGCAGATAGAGCGTGCGTGTTGCGTGGCACTCTGGGCAAGACCTTCAAGTGGCGGCGGCGGGCGGAGCTGGGTGCAGGCAGGCAGGCAAGGAAGAGCACACAAAGGCGGGAGCAGAAGGGGCCAAGCCGACCACGCCCAGCGACGCAAAGCAAAAGGACCTCCTGGTGTTGCCGCTAGCTGCCTTTATGTGCTCCCAAACGCCTCCCCCAACTCGGCTTCGCGGGTCCGTTTTCTGCGGGCATTTTTGGCGGGCCTTCTTCGTGGGGCATCTGGGCACTTGCCCCCCACTAGCAAGCCCGCTTGTGGGGGTGCGGGGGAGGTTGCTCTCAGTCCAATCATGGAAGTTTTCTCTGCCCTGATTGGCTGCGAGGCGAAGGCTCTCCAGAGAGGAGGCTTCCCCCACTCCTGGCCGCTTCCTGCAAGTAACACATGTGCACCCCTCCTCCACGTGGCTCTGACAACCCTGACAATCAGAGTTGAGGGAAACTGAAAATGGCTGAATTGGCTTCTCACACCTTGCTTTCGAATCATAGAATCATTTAGGTTGGAAATGACCCTTAAGATCTTTGAGTCCAACCATTAACCCTGCACTAGCAAGTCCGCCACAAAACCATGTCACCAAGCACCACGTCTACAGGGCTTTTATCTCCAGGGCTGCAGTAACTAAGGCATCTTGTAAGCAAATATTTCTACCTTATTCTGAAACCACTAATTTATAGTAATTTCTTGAATGCATATCACCACTTTAGAGATATGATCCTTAATGAAGAAAAGGCAATAGCCTAAAAGCCCAGTCACAGAGGAAATATCTACACTCAGCACCAAATATGGTGAGAATACATCTAGGTTTAGTGTATTTCTAGCATGCATAATGTGTTTTATTTAATCTCTTTGTAGGTTGCAGCCTTGACAAAGAATGATCATTATTTTAGCTGTTCATAAGGAGAAGTGACACACCCCTTGCTCAGATGAGGACAACGCACAGCCTTGCTGCGAGTGAAGTCCCAGCATTGCTATGACTTTGGCCCAGTTAATTGAAAAAAAAACACCGGTGTCAAGCTGTGATATATTGCATAAACTACAGGTAAGACATGTGTAATAGCCAAGGACTCCAGGGAAATGTGAAAAGTGTTAATAAATGTGCGGGAAATTGACTGCCACCAACTGCATGTAGGGACTCATCAGGTACCTGCACCAGAAGTGAAAACATACCAGTGCTTAGACTATTATATTAGCCCAGAAATGATTACTGTGTAAACAGAAATTTTCCATATTCCTCCTTTTATAGAGAAAAAGTTTCCCAAACAAAAGATAGCTAAGAGGTTAATCCTATGGGACCTCTGCCTACAGCAAGGAGTAAGAGCCCTTCAAAAAGATTGCATGACAACCTATTATTTAACCTCTGAATCTGTGTAGACGAAATAGCATCAAACTTAACTCATTTCAAAAAAGTAGCAGAACCTTTACATACCTTAAAATGTACAGAAGTCATTTATTAGATACTCTGTGTTGTCTGAGACAAAAAACTGATGGCAAGATGTAAACTCACAAGCATTATATCACCAGCCCAGTGCAAAGGCAGTTTTATGAACACAACATTGAGCAGAAGCATGTCACAGCTGTGCCAAACAAATGATCTCTGAGAAGATTTACAGATGCTGGAGTAAAAATGCAAAACATAAAAAATAAAGAGAGGCAAACATTCTAGATGAAACAGCTTGTACTAATTCCTCATGTTTGCTGTAGCTACTCATGTCTTTTCTAAGCCAAATGTGAGGTGCCTCCAGTGTAATAGAACTTCCTCTCAATAACTCACACTTCTATAACTTAAATCAAATCTCTCCCCACATTCTGTCAAAATTAATTTCTTGAGGCCTAGAAATTCAGTCTTTAATGACTAGTGCTGTCTGACATTGATAGCAAATATCTGTTCGGTGGATGGAAAACTTCAACATTATTTCATTGGAGCCAATTCAAGGAAAGAACAGACCCTAGTTTTGATGGTTCTGAAGCTTTCTAGACATCTATTTGTAGCAGGGGGTCCGGTGGTGATCAGCAGCACTATGCCGTGACCTTCCTAGAGAGAGCGTCCAGCAGAGAACAGCCCTTTCCAGGGGGCACTGGCAGGCCTCCCTGAGCGACAGGTGATTTCAGCAAGTGTAGCAATTTCTCAGCTACAGGTGATTCCAGCTCTTGTAGTTCAGCTCTTTGTGAAATCACCCAAGGCAGACTCAGGGACAGAGAGACAGGAGCCTCGTATGGCAGTTCCACAGAGGTAGCCTTTATTGTCCAGCCACCCTGCGAAGGGGAGGCCAGGGACGAGTGCTCCCGTGACCCAGGGGCAGAAGCAGAGGCTTTTTTATGGGAAGGGTAGGGGGTCGGGTAGAAATCAATTTGCCAACGGGGTACCGGCTATTACCATAAAGAAACAAGGCATGTTGGGAGTGGCTCTTTTAGTCACCATGACCCAGAGGAAGATTGCTTATGTCTGGAGAGATTCTTTTGGCCCTCAGGCCTCTCTCCTCCAAGGGAGTGCAGAGGGCTCCTGTGCCAAGGGCTCACAGCCCTCCACATCTGTTGAAAAAGAAAGCAGAGACCAAAGCCATCCACTGATTGTCCAGCAGGTGTATGACAGGGTGTATCCTGATATCCTTTTTCAATGACCTCTTAACCTGTATGCCCATGATTTCCTTCCTGTGGAAATCAAAACACCATGGAAAATACTGTTCATGTAAACATTAAATGTAGGCACCAGACACATCATCATTACAGTTTTGGGGTCTGAGGAAAGGTTTGCAGCCAACAAATTCCTAAAAAAGCCTATCTACCAGGCTGAACTCAAAATTCAAAGATGGTACCAACAGTGAAACAAGATACTTAAATGCACTTAAGAAAAACTTGAGAAATACATGGAATCAGACAAAGGGTCTGTCCAGTGCCATGTGTTTCCCCAGTAAAACCTAACAAGGGATGCCAAGGGCTGAACAAGAGTAGGCAGGTATACCTGATGTTTCTGGTAAAAGTGTTCCTTACCTCCAACTATTTTCATTTTGTTAAGTTCTCCCAGACCAAGAGTAGTTTTTCTCATGCAGCAAGTGTTTGCAGATTACTCTTACATGTATTTGTCCAGTCTCACCTGCAATTTTCATCAATTTAAGCATCCATGTTCTGCTATTTATTGAGTTGCTATACAGAGAACCACGTCTTGTGTGTTTTGCATCAACTCTGACTGGCTTGTTTTGAGTCTCACTGTCTGCACTGAAGGGAATGGGAACAATTAATCCCTATTTCCTAATGCCACTTAGGATTTTGTATGCTCTATAATACCTAGTTCTCTCTTTTACAGCCTTAGCCTATCCAATATTTCCTCATACAGAAGACGTTGTCTTTGTTCATGTATCTTTGCCAGCTTTCACTGAACATTTTTCAGTTCAGTTACTCGCTTTGAGAGATGAAGTATGCAAGATATGGAGAATTCCCACACTTTCATGTACAAGATATGGACAAACTAGGAATTCCACAGTGCAGTGATAATGTTCTCTGTATTTCTTTTTATGAAGTCTCAGCAATTCATAATATTTGATTTTCTCTTTTGCCTGCTCCTGTGCATTAAGCTGACATTTTCACAAGATTTTATTTCATAACATCAAGACCTTGCTTCTGAGTAGTAACAAGCAGCTTAAAGCTCTTCATAGCATTCATATATGAAATTAAGATTGGTCTTCCCCATGTGTATCACATTTAAACACACTGAATTTCATCTGCCATTTATTGCCCAGCCACTCAGTATTATAAGGTGTCTTGACAATCTTTCACAGTCAGCGCTTGTCCTTAGACTCTTCCGTAACTTAATATCATCAGCAATTTTGGTCACTTTAGTACTCACCTCTTTCTCTGACTATTTTTGAATGTGTTCCACCACAAACGCCCTTGGAACTCCTCAGTTATGAGACAAGGCCTTTATTCCTACCCCCTCTAAATGGAACATTATTTAACAAATCCAGTGAAGAAAAAGGAGGAATAGCAGAACAATAAAAATATGTTTGGAAAGAAATGTTTAAGTAAACCTAGAGAACATGACTTATGCTTCCATGGGAAGCATTAGTTCTGTTTCTATAGGTCTGAAAAGACTTATATAAAGTCATGAGTTCCTAGGGCTAAAAAGACTTCTAAAATACATGTCAAAATGCAAAGAAACTGCATGTTGTTTCTGTAGCACTGGACAAATCAAAAATCTCAGATATAGTCAGCACTTATGTGTGCTGTAAAAGTATAAGGGTTTCTTGTATGAAGTCTGGTGCCTCTATAATACAGAAAATTTACAGCTCTTCTTATATGTACCTAATCTTAATGCCTCATAAACAAATGCCCTGGAGGAAAAGTAAATTAGTAGCTACCGAGGTTGCCTAAACAGAGATGCTTACAACTGATTGCATTAAATTAACTGTTTAATTGAATACATTTGCCTGATTGAGTAAAACGACAATTGTGTCAATGTTTTTTCTAATTGTGTTAGTTTGCACGGTTGGTTCACTGCCCTTTCTTGAGCTGAGAGTAATCACTAATTTTGTTGCTCATGAAGCTGTGATAACAAGCAGATGAATTCACTTTCACGTTGTTGTCCACATAAATTGAGAAGTAAAATGGACGTCCTTCTATCTTTTCAAATTCAAAGCTAGATTATTAAAGCATCCTATTAAAAACTGGCATTGTTATCCTGCAATACCTGTGGGCATAAGAATGATAAGGAAGGCTAGGCAGGTTGCAGAGGAACAAATTTCACCCATTTTAAAGAGCTCAGAAAACACTCTTATACATCAGTGGAAGACATTTTCTCACCCTTCAAACTACCCTGATATTCTTTTTCTTTTTTAAATTTTCTTCACTTTCCCTTGAGATGAAATCAAGAGCTCTCAACAAATATTTAAGGAAAAAAGATGGAGGGGGAGGGAAGGCTGAAACTTCATGCAGCTTATTCTGGTTTTTCTGTCAGAGTCCTGATGAAACAGTAGAAGTCAAGTCTTTCATCCTTGCAGCAGGAATTAAACTACATGTGTTCTCATACCTTAAGCATCTCATAAGCAATAAGTAACTACTGGGTAGTTGACTAGTCTGCAAAGAGAAAAAAGAGATTCTTTTTATCTCTCCCATTGGAAAGAGTCCCACTCAGACAATTTAATCAGGAAGATTTAGTATATTTCATTAAATACGTATTAATTAAGACAAACATTTTTACTCCACAGTGCAGACACAAGAATAGCTACATCATACACGTAATACCAAAATTCAGTTCTCTCTTCCTATGCTTATTTAATTAGCATACAGAGAAGCAGATTTGCTCCTTACCCCCCAGGAGACCTCCCCTCTCTTGCCATCTTTTAAGAGACTCACTGACCTTTCTCTTGTCCCAACAAGATATTCTCTCCAAAGTTCTGTTTTTAAAAGCTGCATTTATGGTAAAAAAAAAAAAAATATTTTCATAAGTTATATGTAATGAAAATGCTTTTTGTGAGAAAATTTCAGACCAGCTTTCCTTTTGTCTAACCTACGCCAAATAAAATTGACATTCACAACTTCACATGTCTTTGTAGGAAAAAGAAGATAATATCCCTTTAGAAAGTTGCTGCCATCATACATTACCCACAAAAGCCAGCTATAATAGTTACTTCACATAATTAAGGAAATCCTGTTTCTGCATCAAAACTCAGACAAGCCAGTCAATAATCAGACTGAAAATGTAGGCACAAATAACTTTTGAAGACAGGTATCTGTTCTTAACAGTTCGTGTTTATTAACATGAGATTTATTTGTTTGTATTGGTCTTTTTTGTCGTGGAAGAATGAATGTTTTTAATATATACGTTGCTCTGTTTGTAAACCACAATTTCTGTAATATTCTTTCTACTCCTACTGATTAAGTTATCTCCCTCATTGGTGATGGAATTGATATACATTTATTATACTGGGATTTTTCTGGCACTCAGTGTTCTAAATAAATAAGCAAAGTCAATAACTCATGCCATTGCTGCAAATGTACTATTAAAAGTAAGCCAGTTCCCTGCCTTAATCTACAACACAAAACAAATGAAAAATGATTAAAATTATATCCAGGGCAATGTTGATTACTTGTTCATCATGTGACAATGAAATCCTTTTTAAAATTTGAGGGGTTTAATGAAATACATTAGCAATTCAGCTGTAAGATCTCCTCTGCATTATTTCTGCAGTTCTCCTTTCCCTTTGTGTCACGGCTCAGGACCTGACACAGGGAGACATGTGGTTTTCATTTAGAGGGCAGGTTTTCTTGGTGAAACACTACCTTTTGCTTATTTATTTATATTTTTGCTTCTTGAAATTCAGAATACTGTGCAAGAAAACCAACAGGTATTTATCACCCCATGAAAGATGAGAAGAAAAGGAAAAAAAATCAATCCAAAACCCAAAACCCAACAACCCACAAACATGACTACTTCCATAATGTTTCTACTTTATCAGACTGCCCACATCTCAGCTTTTCTTCAGCTGATGACACAGAAAATGACTAATCTTTTTCTCACATGATTTTATATTTCATTTGGTTTTCAGATTAACAAACCTTCCTACTGAAATACTGACATATGACTTTTTTTTCCTCCCTTTCAATCTGGTGATATGGTGACTTAGTCTTAAATAATTTTTTTGCAGGGACCTCGCACCACTCTTTCACTTTTAGCTCAAGTACTGTATATGTTCTGGATATCAGAGACATTTCAGTGTCTTGTGATAAGTCTACAAAGACTAAGTATAAGATGTTGAAGTCCAAATATGGCAGGAAAATCTCGTCTAGGCAAATATATAAAGTGTTCAGTGTAAGACAAAAAAGGAGACAGCAACGCCATTCAAACACCTGTATTAAACACAACTTATATTATTATCCTAGCTTAGATTTTTTAAACTCATTTCCTGCAAAATATTTGGAAATATTTTTAAATTTCTGTTTCATATGTTCCAAATGTATAAAAAATTCTATTTTTCTGCAAGACATCAGGTGTCAGACTGAAATGAAGGTTTTGTATTTCTACTGTATAAAAAGGACAAAGGTGCAATGAATTCCTACTAAGAGATTCCAGAAAATAATATTAAAAAGATGTAAGTACATATATGCATGTATATGTAAATTTTTGTATACTCTGATTATCCACTTTGGGTTCAATTTCTCATCAGTAAGAGGGGGCTCAAATATAGGAGGTAAATGCTGTATTCTTCTTTTTGATTTTTTATGTGGGTAAGGCAGTTCTATTCCTAAAAAACCAAAGGAGTTTCCTCTCTCAAGAATAATTTTAAAAGGCTTTTTACCTTTATTCGCCCAATTTTTTTTTCTTCCTCCCCTCCCATAATTTTTCTGCTCCAGTGGTACCTCCTTAGCTGGAGGCTGTCAGCCCAGGGAATATTACTAGCTTGTCTGAGATGGGTTTACATTCTCTTCAAATTATCTGCAGTTTTACATTGCTGGATGCAATTGGAATGAGAAGACAGGTTGAGACAACATGTCTGAGGGTCAGACAGGAATTCCAACAGAGCATATAGACAAATATTAGCTGCTTCAAAGGCCAGAGCAACTTCTAATAAAGCTGAGCTACTGAAGTCCTTCAGAAAGTAGCTCGTTCTGTACATCTTTGTCAGTGCCAGCAAGCCTGAACAGAAATATAGGTGCTCTGGCTTTACAGGGAAAGCAGTACATTTTCTCAGTTACATCTTCCCAGCACTTAAGACAAGGGGCCATAATTTGTCTGGACAACCTTTTTTTCCCACATTTTTGCATTGCATCATTTTACTGGATAATATTCTAAATAACAAATTCTATATCTTGTTTCCTGATAACCCACACTTTTGCACGTTACATTGATAATAGTGATGCTAACATGACTGAGGTAGCACTGAAAAGTCTCTGCAAATCTCTCTCTGGTTTTTTTTTATATTTTAATTTGTGCTGATAATGTTCAAAAAGTCTAGGGCTAAAAGGATTTGGAAAGCTCTGAGACCTTCCACTGAAAAATTAGATTAGTCAAATAAAATTGTTTTGAATGGTAGAAATTTCAAGGTGGAAGGTTTGCTGAGCTATTTCTTGTTGGTTCCTCAGGTAATCATTCTAATTTTGGAGGGAAGGAATGAACACAAAACAAAGGAAGAGAGTCATGCCCCTCCAAAGTCAATGGTAGAATGTACTACTGAACAACATACATTCTTTCTTCAAATACAGATTTATATGACTTATTATCTTTTTAAAAAAACCCAACACAATTTTAATTTTTTAATTTAAAACAAAAATATATTATGGTGAAGAAAAAGGGTAAAATTTAAATTTTACCTTCTCTGATCTTTCCTTAATGACTTTGAGGATGCCAAATCATCTTTATTTCAGGTCCAATCCAGAGTAGCCCACAAGAAACATGGAGAGACACTACTTACAAGGGCCTGGAGTGACAGGACAAGGGGAAATGACTTTTAACTGAAACAGGGCAAGTTGAGATTAGATATTAGGAAGAAATTCTTTACACTGAGTGTGGTGAGGCACTGGAACAGTCTGCCCACAGAAGCTGTGGATGTCCCATCTCTGGAAGTGTCCAAGGCCAGGTTGGACGGGGCTTTGAGGAACCTGGTTTAGTGGAAGGTGTCCCTGCCCATGGCAGGGGGTTCGAAGGAGATGATCTCCCAACCCAGGCCATTCTATGATTCTATGAAATACGAATCTTAGAAGAACTATCCTCTCAAAGTCATATAAATTTACAAGAACATAAAATAAATTTTAATTGTATTTTTACAGATATTTTCTGTTGTAGGCCATGTATCTCTGTTCTTGAGTATCAGTTCTTATCACCCTAGTTTTTAAAAACAGAACAAAAAGAGAAAAAGAGGTGTTTGGGGGACGGGAGAGTGACAGAGACAAATTAAGTAGAAGCATATCACTCTTCCATTGGTCCCAAAAATGTCACATTGCTTCCTTCCATCTGGTATTCTTGGTGGTGAGGGTCCCCTGCCAAAAAGTATAGAATCCAATGGATTAATATACTTTTGGGCAGGTGGGAACACACAGATACCTTCCTGAGGAGGGGCAAGTTTGACGCTGTCTCTTGCCAGACTCTGAATCTGTTGCATCATGTAGTATCACGTGAAGTGCTCTGGTGCAGGGTCTGGGGACCCCTTTGGGGGGGGCGTTTGATGGGCCATGACACCCCATCTGCTGTCCCTCACATGGATGTCACATAGATGTGGCCTTCCCAGGGTGGGAGGCCCCACAGCTGGGCCAGTCTGCCCAGTGGAGGATGGGCATTCACTGCATCTGGCCATAGGCTATGCCAAACACTCAAAACATTTCCTCCTCCCACCTCTGGTGTGGGGATCTGTGCGAGCCTGGCAGCAGAAAAACCTGGGGCTGTGGCTTCCACGCCAAAGGTGCTGGGCTTAATCCTTTTGTGAATATATATTATTTTCCCCCAGCCCAGACTTGAGTCACTTTATCTTATCTCTATTAACTTGCAGTCGAGGGCCTCAGTCAGGAGGCCCATTCAGGGTGCAGTGGTCTTCCATGCAGCTTCCATGTAACTTTTTGTTACACCTTTGCTATAATAGGCAAAAGTCCTTCATAAAGATGTTTAAGCCATAAACTGTAACATTTCAGTCTCCGACAGATTCTAACAATTTTCAGGCCTCTTATCTAGCGAAAATGACCTGCATAGAATACCAAAACATGGCTTATGCAGTATATCATTATATAGACATATATCTCTATAAATTTATTTTCTCATTTAGTTTCTGAGCACTCCCAAAGAATGTCATTATGTTTTTCAGAAGGGAAATTATCCCAGGAAAAAATTCTGCAGCGTTATTGTTAAAATAAATACAACATACTGTGTTTACTCCATGGATTGAAAAAAAAATACAAATACCATCTCTTTGTTGTTGGTAAGCAAGTGACCAAGTACTGCGACAAAACATCAGACATACTACCAACCCTCACATAAAGTAATCCCTAATCAATGAGCTGTAAAAATGCTTGGCTGTTTCCAAAGTTATCTTAGTCTGCAGTTGTCTCACTACCCTTCCCTTTCTCTCTTTTCCTCTTTGCAGTCACTTGGATCTCTGATTCACTGATTCCTTCTTCAGTCTTCCTCATTACCTCCTGCATTCCCCTACTCATCATGCACATCATTTCTTGTTCTTCCAGACTTCTCTTTCAGAAGACGTAGTCCACAAACAGAAAATTTCTCCAGAAATACTTCAAAACATATGGAAGTTCTACTTCTCTTCCCACACACACATACACACACACGCTTCTGTGCTCAAAACTCCTTCCACGCCCCATAAGCAGTCTTTTCAAACACAAATCCAAACCCATCTGTATTTGTCTACAGCAAGAAAGCATAAAAAACTACTGCTGGTGAGTACGACTTGCAAGGATTGCTGGTTTGCAAGAAATTTTCAAAGTTTTTACTTTGTTCCTAATACAGAGAAACATCTTTATTTTACTCAGCAGAGTTTCTCATAGTCACATGTTCTCTAAGCCTCAACTAGTTGAGGAAATGGACTATAAAAATAGATGCAAAGAGCTCTGTGCAAGTCCTGTTACCACCTGTTGTGAAATGAAGAAACACATAAGAAAGAGAAGTATCTTTTATAATGAAATCGTTGAAAAAAGGTGACTTTGGCTTCAAACCATATTTATGCCACCAATTTTTGTAAAGTATGTTAAAAATGCGTGTAGTCAGAAAGATGCTGTTATTCTTTTGAAAAGACATATATGTCCATGTCAGGCAAAACTCAGCTTTAGCATCAAAGCTAAGTCTACCTCAACATTTAAGGTCACTCTACACAGAGGTAATATTCCTCTTAAGCGCTAAACCCAGATGAATCTTACCTAGCAACTTAGCTGAATTTCAGTGACTAAAAGCATTCATGCATTTGACATGATCTTGTCATGGATTTGGAATTTATTCACACATTACAAATTCTCTGGTACTTATTACCCATTACTGCAGTTGAACCTGGGAATATATACAACACAGATTTATTTTTTATATTCCGTAGTTGAACAGAGAACAGAAAACGAAAAATTTGTACTGAATCAGACAATTTTCAGAACTGTTGGTAAAGGGAAAAAAAAAAGTAATACTTGATTAAGCCTCAGCCAATATTGTGTGTTCTTTTGGATTAATTTTCCTTACTCTTACACTAAGTCACATTTTTTTATTGCTTGACAAGAGGTCCTTCCAAAAGCAAAAGGTGAAATGTTTAATTTCCACATGGCAAAGTAATATATGGTAATTTTTTCTGTTTAAAATAACAGAAAAGAGTATTTCAGAACAGAGGAATTATATGTTTAAAAAACCACCCTCCTCCTCTTCGTTATTCCAGCTAATGGGATGGGTTGAATTTGTTTTGATTTTGAGATTCTAAATGGATTAAAACATCCTGCAACTCAAGTTTTCAGTTGTCTCGCTATTTATTAGAAGAAAAAAGAACCTGAAAAGTGACAAAAAAGTCTCAACAGCAACAAACTAAATAAACAAGCCCCCTCTGATCCCTTGCCTAAGTTTTCAATGCACTTCTGAAGGCTGACCTCAGGATGAGGTCACCAGAGGTGAAGGATACACTGGCTTTTCTTGTCTACCATTAACTCTGGTAATAACAAAATGAGCTTTGCAAAGTGGCTGTCAAATTTGTCAGATTTATAATGCCATTTTTTAGCTTCCAGGCCTCTCTGGACTTTAAAGCAGAAGTGCCTAAGGTGCCTTCAAAAGTCAGGTTTGCAGGTTTTTTCATCAGACAGACACACCACAGAGACCATACAAATCCTTTTTTTTTTTAAGCAGAATTTATAGCTCTTGAGCTTCTTGTCTTATTCTCCTACTAAAAAAACAACTCAGCTACCTGCAAAGCAATCCAAAGCAGGCAGATATTGCCTGCTTCCAAAATAGATTGAATTTAGTGCGTTGTACCTCTCATTTCCCCTCTGTTCCAAATACACTTTGAGATCTTTGCCATATTTCTGCATTACCAGCCAGTCATGATTCCAGCAGTTCTAGGGACAAAGATAACTTTTGTAACGCAATGTACTACCTTTTTAAAGATGAGCTGGAGGAAAATTTCCTACAGACATTTTCTTATGATATTTAGGGTCCTTAAATATCTGGATCTTCTGCAGTAAACAGACATTTAAGGATATCTGTGTCAGACATCAGCTCTCAGACTGTTGAATGTTGCATTTATTTTTGGATAGAGGAAGTTTTAAATAGAGAAGAACAAGCAGATTATCACATGCTACATACTGAATCCTATAAATGTACCAGATCCTGTTTGTTTGGGGTTTCATTCTTCCTTCTATAGGTTTCACATTTTCATTTCATGTCCTACAATGTGTAGAGAGGTATTTATGGTGAGACAGTGCTTTCATATCTCTAGAAAATTCTGTGTTTTCTTCAGAGTTCCCTGTGAACTTTCCATTTCCTCGTGGAATCAATCTCCCAAAGACTTGCCCCTTTCTTGCCTTCCTCTCCTTCTTCCCACACTACTTCAGACTAAAATAATGATACAGTAAAAATTACAAGATCAATAGCTTTCTCTCTAAGATCAGTAGCAGTGTCTCTAAGTAGTTTAGAGTTAGAAGCCTTTGGTTCAGTCACTCTTCATGATAAAATCTATCCTCAGCTTTCCAAATTAATAGAGAGGCTGAATCTTAGGTATATGTATTATCTGTTATCTAATTAGGATTATCTAATTGTCCAGAGTGACCCAAATACCTCTCTTAGTTCTATCTGGAAAAAATCTTTAAGGCAATTTATAAAAATAATGCAAATCTATTGAAAATCTTAATTATAGATGAGTATCACTTCTTGCAATACATTGTGAGAGGATAGGTTGACAGATTACTGACAGTTAAGATCTTACTTATCAATTCACATTGCTTAGGAAAAGATCTCAGTTTGAGGCTTACACCCTGTAGTAAGCTGTTTGTCACATAAAACCAGATTACTATCCCAACATTAATCATTATCACATCCTCTTTATTTGCTGATTCATTCAATCATAGCGCAGGATCCTAACATAGGGGCCCACTGAACTTCCCGTTAGGATTGTATTGTTAGGTAAAGTATTGAAATATTTAATAACACCATCAATGTCTTGTCTTGTTCTGTTGCTAAAAAATATCACAGCAACAATGTGTTACTCCTCACTGTAATAAAAGGAAACTTTATAAGCATTTGCTGTAAGTCAGGCAGGAGTTCAGGTCATCATTTGTGGATTGAACCTGAAGGAAACAAATGTTTGCTGGTCCATACATGGGACTGGAGGCACATAAAGGTTTTAGATGAGAACATTCAGAATTCCCATCTGCAATGGCACTTTATGCTGCTTTCTTCTGTTACTTTTATTCCTGTTTTATCTTCCAGCACTAGTAAGTGAATCTGTGAGCTGCTCATGACAGTTTAGTCAAGGTTCTTCTGAATACTGTTACTGGTCTTGTTAATTACATTAACTTCAAGCACAGGCACTCATCCTAGACATGTTATTCGTGTATCACTCAAGGAAGGCTTAAAACTATTAACATATAGTCAGAGCTGTTATCAGTGAAATGTTCAGGAGAACCACTGCTGGGATCCACCAAGGTAACAACATCCGTAGCAGGCAGCAGGTTTGTTTTCTGACAGTCATCTTGTGCCAATGCTTTAGGACTGTTCTGGGACACTGCCAGACAAAAGAATTTAATGGATTTACTCTGCTCTACTAAGAAGCCTGCAAACTAGCTCAATATGCCGGAGGAAGTCAGAAAAGGTTCAGTATTAAAATAATCCTAGGCAGATGAATAAATTCATACACAGCTATTAAATCCACAAAGTTTCCTGAGGAAAGTCAGCAGGAAAAGAAAGCACATGCCACAGAAACCCATGGGATCATGCACAAAATGCTAAGCCTGTCATGTTCATTCTTATAACTGTAACACCTCAAGTATGATAGAGACTCATAAATATTGATATTTTAAAATCTGGGGGGTTTTTTCCTGGTGTTAAATATATTGTCAAGACAGCTGTCAGTCACTAAGCCATTAGTCACAGTTATCCCAAGGGATAAAGCACAGATTCCTAAAATACTCACCACCTTGAGGAAGTGAACAATTGGTTCAAATGGGCAGGTGTTCAAAAACTGCAGTGTGCAGAAACAAACTGTAAGATTTCACTCCAGTGAAAGGACAAAAACACAGTTTAGACCGTAAAAATGACAAGAAAAATAATGGGATGGAAACTAAAAAATACAATTGGATTTCATTGGTGTTCTTCATCCAATACACACCCCTGACAAGTACTTTCTGTTTCTTACCTGTGTCCCATAATATTCGCAAAATTTAGTGAGGAAAAATGTAGTACTAATTTTCATTATTGACATGCCTATTAAAATACTAGTAGTAAACAAAATGTAAATATAACCTGTTCCCCTAAATTACACTTTATGAGCATCATTTTCAATTTAAGCATGGATCTCAAAAGACTCAGAACTCATGAAATGAAAGGCAGAATCATGAATTATGTTAAGAATAATTCACTCATAGGTCTCTGAGTGTGCAAGTGTGAATTACTGTTGCTCTATGAATGTTTCTCCCAAAGATAAGCAAAGAAACTTATTTGTCAATTAAAGAACACATATAGTAGATGTCATCAGCTGCTACTTCCCTTCAAAATTTCTGTTAAAAGCACTTTTTTTTTCTTACTGAGAAGGATATAATGTTAGATCATTAACTGAACACAGAAAAAGATACATGAACATTGGAAGTACAGTTGGACACGTTACATTTCTAGAAAAAAATGAAGAGAGAAAGTTAAAAGTTCCTTGTCAATGACTAAAAAAATGTGCTTAATTGACAGATCAATAGTAAATATGCTTCTTTAGAATTTAGCAGTATGCTGTTGTATTGGTTTTGACTGGGAAAGATGATTTTCTCCATAGTAGCTGGTATGGGGCTGTGTTTTGGTTTGGTATGGAAACAGTGTTGATAACACAGGGATGTTTTCGTTATCACTGAGCAGTGTTTGCACAGAGCCAAAGCCTTTTCTTCTTCTCAGTCTGTTCTACCACTGAGTGGGCTGGAGGTGCACAAGGAGTTGGAAGGGGACACAGCTGGGACAGCTGACCCCGCCTGACCAAAGGGATATTCCAAACCATGTGGCATCATGCTCAGAATACAATGCTGGGGGAAAAAAGAAGGAAAGGGGGATGCCCAGAGTGATGCAGTTTGTCTTCCCAAGTTCCGTATAATGAAACTCATCCCCTGCTCTCCTGGGGATGGCTGAACAGCTGCCGGCCCAAGGGAAACAGTGAACAAATTCCTTGTTTTACTAGTGAGCATGGCTTTTGCTTTTCCTATTAAACTGTCTTTATCCCCACCCATGACTTTTCTTCCTTTTACCCTACATGTCTCTTCCCCAGTGAGTGGCTGGGTGGGGCTTAGCCGCCTTCTGGGTTTAAACCATGACAACTACCCTTTAAAGCAAGGATACTAAAAATTCAGACCATATTTTAGTCACTCTGGCTATATGAGAGCTGGAGAGTTTGATATAGTTGGGGGGGGTCTCTCTCTCTTATTTTTTTTAACTAAAGTTTTCTCTAAAGCCCTGTGACCAGAAAAATGAGCAGCTGAGAGATATGTTTAGAGGGCCAAGTGCTTAGTCTTTCAAGAACAGCTGGTGGAAAAGCAAAGCATAAAGAAAGGAAGAAAATGTCAATTTTATTTATTTTACCAGTCCCTAATGCAGACATACGAAATATTTGGTCTGCCAAATTCCTCTGGGACTATAGTACTTATTATGCATCTGGAAACGTGAGAAAATACTTGACAATAGTTTGTTTCTATCCTTTTGTGTCATCTCAGATAACACAGGAATCAGAACCACACCACATCTTTTTCTTTCCTGATATTTTGGGTTATGGGAAGGGATAGACAACGGGGTAATGAAAAATTGGAGTTCTGACTCAGTTTTTGATCAATTTGAGTACTATTAAATGAGGCTTACATTGGAATTTACTGAGGTAAGACTTAAGCAAATTGTAGCTAACAGTTATATTTCTAGAGAAAACCTTAAAGGCCTTATTGTTTTGGACAGATATAAGCTTCAGCAAAACAGGAATTACACCTGTAAAGAGGGAATGGAATGGGATACTGAGTAAACTCTTTGGCTGAAATGATCCCTAACAGATGACAAGTATGCGAAGATGAAATGAGCATGAACCAAATAAAGAACTAATAGATAAAAGTGCTGTTATGATTGGTAAAAAGTTTCAAGGCTGTATATCAGCACAAATTATCCCAGAAAATATCTATATTGAGTTACTATATTTATGTTGGTTACACACACACATAACACACACACATTAAAATGAACAAGAATGATATGCTGGGTACAAATTTCACTTCAGTGAGGAAGAATAATCACTATAACAAACTAGAAGGAAGCTGTGAATGTTCTCCTTCAATGTCTGAAATATACAATAGGCAAACTACATCTCCCTGAAGAGTAATCAAACATTGGTCAGCTTTTAATCAGGCAGTTAGCTAAATTAAATGAGATAAAATTTAATTAACTGTGATTTGACTTGAGTTTCTGTCAGAAACTTAACAGCTTTCCTATTGCCTTCATCCTTCCCTCCTGTAGAAATGTTGATTTGGGACAATTCAAGCCATTATAAAACATTTTGTATTTTATAAACCCATTTTTATTTTTTCTTCTGTTTTTATTTTGATTAATGGTTTTGTTCTCTTTTTTAATATTTTTTTAATTAAAAGCCTAAATATTTTATTTGTAAAATATCAAAAATAAAAACTTTATAATATCTGCAGCTATTTTTAGCTTTGAAAAGTATTTGGTCTCCTTGAATTCTATTTTCCATCAAAAGTTACTGTCTGTGGAACACGATCACAGGAGGTTAGAGAAGATAATTCAAGAGTCCCTGTGGCTTTATACATGTTCTGATTCTAAGCCCTAAAGTTCAGAATTTAGTAGGAAACATATTCATAAACACAGAAACCAAAGCATTTTGCAGACTATCAAATCTGACCCTTCAAAGCTGATGAAAAGACCTGTATACTAACAACATCACATTTGTTTTGAAGAGCACTTGTGGCACTTTGATAAGAGCATGACTCTTTCTAATGAAAATCAGAGAAGGAATATCTCAACTGAGATAGATGATCCAGGTTGTCTTAGACAGTGCTGATAAGTACCACAAGTTGTGCTGATGGGCTGGTGATTTGCTCTTTTGGGATGCAGCAGTGGAAAAGGAAAACTATCAGAAGTGACTGGGGCAACTGACACAGCTCAGAGGAAAAGAGGTCAATGAATAAGATATTAGGTGTCTTTCGCTTAGACATTACTGTTCTGAATTATCTCCTAGTTGAATCTGATAAAAAAGACATAGAGGTTAAACAAGCACTGTCTGAAGCTTGGTAGAAATTAAGAAGGTAGGAGGCGAGACAGACTGAAAAACTTCTTGCAAGAAAACCATAAGTAGATTGCAAACTCTGCTTTTATGCTTTGAAAATTCACACCAAACCTGGCTCCTAGAGACAAGTGTATTGATATGCAATGTGTAAACTTTGAGCTTGTGTCGCATTCCACTAGGGGGAACAGCGGAGAGTTCTCTTTAAAAATGGATGGTCAGGAACAAAATTAAGCCAAACGAGTCAAATGTTGTTTCTGAGAACCGTTTATTGACAACAAAAAGGAGAAGGAAAAGGAGTTGCCTGAGCAAAAGAGGGCTAGAAGAGACAGAAAAGAAGAAAGGAAAATGGAAAAGGATTGGGGGAGAGGAGAGAGAGAGGACGGAGAGAAAAAGAGGGCATTACTACCAGCAAGTCAGGGCAGTGCTGCTGGTGTCCAGGCAGTGGGAGGGTGCACATGCTGCCTGTGTACAGGCTGGGTCTTAGTGAGCCTGCACGGCTCCCGGAGGGGTGCGGCTCCACAGGCGCAGCTCCCGCTGAGACAGCACCGGCCACATGGTGAGTGGGCACTTGGACAGGAGGACCAGGACCCTGGACAGGGTCGCAGCGACAGGCTGGATCGGGGCGGCACGGCGGGCACTGACTGGTGCGACAGGGTTGGAAGCAGGCAGCCCAGGCAAGGATGTGGGTCGAAGTGGCAGGAAGGCGGTCAGGAGCACAGGATGGCAGGACAGGTCTGAGGGCGAGCCAGTGAGGGCAGGAGAGCCAGAAGGCAGGCAGGCTGGGGCCAGGACCAAGGAGGGAGAGAGTGAGCGGGAGCAGCAAACAGTAGCAAGCCCCAGCGAGCAGCAACGCAGTTGGCTTTTACACCCCACTGGCCCCTCCCAAAGTCCGCCTGCTAACAGGGAGCCATTTGTCCAGTTCAACCTTTCTTTGCCATCCATTGGTGGAGACCTTTTTGCGACCTGATTGGAGAAGCCCCTCCACAGTGTCTCCTACTGCCTGCCTCATGGGAGGTGTTGCCAGGCGATGTCCTCCCCGAGACAAGGCTTCTTCTAGTTGCCTGCTGCACCTGGCACATGTGCACCCCTCCTCCACATGCCTCTTACAACCATTGTTGAGGCATAACAAAACTGAATTGGCTCCTCACAGCTTGTTTTATTCTTAGCATTCAATGATGAATAATATCATGGAACTAAGTAATATTTTCATGTCTATAAAAACTGGTGAAAATTCTACAATGTTTATGACTGTGCACTCTTTGTGGGGTAAGTTGTACCCATTAATGATTTAGAATGAATGTGACTAACTTTTAAGTTAATTACCATAGAGTGGCAGCCCTTCTCAAGTATTAAAGAATCATCCAAATAGGGTCTGGAGCTACTGCATGGAGGTTCATGATCTTATCCTTTTCTTCCCTATCCCGAAGTTCTGGATGTTTCAAATATCTCACTTTAATATATACCTGCATTCCTGACATGCACTACTGTGATAGAAGTGCTACTGAGTGAGCTGAATGTCCTTATTTGTTCCAGCAAGGAAAAAGGTGTACATTTCTATACAACTGAGGCAAATGTAGTCAAAGATTATGTTCTGCATTTGTACTAGTTTGAAAGCAAACCACTGAGAGACTCACAAGTTAGAAATACAATTTAATAGGAAAAATGAAATAAATGCAATAGTACAAAAAAAACCACTGACAGAGTCAGAATACAACCTGGTCTCCTGTCGGTTGGGGGTTGGTAGCAGTCCGATTAAATGTGGCTGCAGCCCTCCTGGAATGATGATTCTGTTGAAGCAGTGATCCTATAGAAGAGTCTGGTCTTCCTCTGAAGGTCCAGTGGCAGTGTAGAAGGGTCTGGTCTTCCTCTGGGAATCCAGTGGAAAATGCTGTCTCTGGTGTTCCAAACCTCTGAGTATATACAGATGGGAGCGCTCAGTTCCTCCTCCTGGGCGGAGCATCTCACGATGGGATGCTGAGTCATGAGGCAAGGCATTGATGGGCCCATTAACAGAAGATAGTCTGGAGGGAGGAGGCAAGGAACACTGCCCCACCTGGTTTCAGCAGCTCATGAAGATGGTGGTAGAATACATGCTTTTGGGCACATCTTATATTGTAACCTAGGACAGCATTGAGAAAGATGGAACGGTTACATGCTGAAGAAGTTTTTTTCCTACCTGAAGGATTGGTTTAAATTCATGTCTTTGCCCCTTCTTTTGGTATCAAGCTTCAATTTTAGGTTTATGAAGTAATATATTTTGTATTTTTGGCATCACACCTATAAAAGACAGGTAAAATTTGCTTTCTCGTGTTTGTTTGTGTTAAAGCTCTGAGGAGCACTCCCCACACAAATGTTTATTCAAGTAACTGAATTATAATTGTCACTGTAAATAGACATGCTCATAAACAGTAACTACACTTTAGTCCTATTAAGATATGACCCTCATTAATAGACAGGAGCAAAACAGAGGATGTTTATGTGTTTAAAGTGTGCAACAGGACATTTACTACTTCTGAACTATCTACATAATATTTGTCTCAATTCTGTCACAAACACTTGGAAAAGATCATAAAACCCACCATGTGTTTATCATATCTGATATATTTATTTACCATTGATGGGCGGTTGAAATTTATGAAGGTCATACTTGGAATGGTTTCTTTCTGGCTACAGTAGCTACTGAATGTTCAGTTCAGTGTTCAGAAAAACAGCACTGCTTCATCAAGACAGGCACTCCCTCACAGTTATCTTACTTGTATTTGAAAGTCATTTCTAATCTGTTACACTAGCGCCTAAGAGATCATAGATTACGCCTACCACACCATAAAATGTCTTGAAAAGGATTAAAACAATCAATATTTTTGAAAAATCTTGATATTTTGCTAATCACTAGTTAGAACTTACTCAACTAATTTTTTAAGATAGCTGAAGACCAAGTTAAAAAAAATAATTTCTTTTTCCTATCAAACATTTTAGAAAATATTATGAAATTTTTTTGAAAAATGAGTATGTTAATAAGATTTTAATGCCATTAGAGCTATTGCTGCTTATAACGGACCCAGATGACAAATTGGATTTTTCAGCCACTTACATTTTTTAAAGTATTATTATTTTTATTAAGCTCTACTTTCTTAACCTCACCAAATTTATTTTTGAAATAAGAAAAATGGTTTGAGACATTACTGACAGAAGAAACATCTACCTACCAGAGGAATACTAATAAATTTTTTGATCAATTTTATCAAAATACAGGGAGTGCAATCGTACAGCCTTTTCTAGAACAACTTCTCCAATATGTCCATTTTTTCTAGAGAGCATGAAAAGAGCATGGCCATTAAACACTCATTGAACAAAATTGCTAAAGGAAAGAAAATGACAGCAGGATTTTAGTAAGATACTAAAATTTGTTGTTTCCTTCTTTTTTTCCATCTTCTTTGTAATTCTATCTCATTGTCTCTTTATATTTTCACCTTTTTTTTTCCCATTACCTTAGACTTATTAACTCCTTAAACATCAAACAATAGAACTTAAGAGCCAGAAGCATATACTGTAAGCTTCCCAGAGTTTTCCTTGTCCCACTGCATTACCAGAATTAATGTATTATCATTCATCTCTTCAAGACTGCATTTTCTCCTGTTTCTGTGTATGAGAAATGAGGCATTTGGGCTTATAATAATTGAAATGTCCCAAGCTGACAGCACAGAATCACTTAAAATGACTGGCTCTCTAACTGTCCTAACAGTGTCAGGTTATCACTGTGATTCCAGGGATACTCATCACAGACAAACTTTGGTACTTGGTATTAAGACACAAGCATTTATGCTTCCATTTAAGTCTCCTGTAATTATTTGTGATGCAGTATTAAATACAAAAATCTGCATCTATATTTAATATTTTTAGAAGAGGTAAATATGGTTACTTGAGTTGTGCTAGTTAAACCATTTAAAGTAGATAGATTGTAGTTGTCACGTAAAGAATAAGAGGAAATAGGGAAGAGACCCTAGGGAACAGCTGGCGCAGGAATATAAGGCTTTCACTAGTTAGTCACGATCCAAACAGCTAGGAGAAAAAATACGTGGAGCAAGTGGGAGTGGGGGCTGGGGGGAGCACAATAAAAATAAAAATAGTAAAAATAAGGAACAGAGTTTGCAGTTTCTGTTCTGGTTTTGCAAGAGACACACTCAGAATTGTGGTTCACTTTTCTGTCTCTTTTATGCTATTAGTGTTCAGGTGTTTAAAAATTTAAGCTCCATTCTTTTGTGGAATTTAAGGCCCGCCTTCTCTCTGCCCCCCCCCACCCCCCAGCCTCCCATTAGAACCCTGATAGTGCCATCATCTTTTAGGATAGCTGGACTTTAGGAAAAGTCTCCTACCCATTTGAAGAATTTACACAGATTTATGCCTTACACCTCTTAATTTCCTCTGCTTCTTATCTAAAAAAACTGCTCCTTGCCTTTATTCCCAAGAGTTTCATGGGGATGCATAACCTAGTTCTTCCCATTTAATTGCACATTAGGCCTTATTATCACTTACTATCATTGCTGTGGTGCCTCATATACTTTTACAAATTTGTATTAAATTCAGAGAATAGTATCTGTTAAGTCTGACTACCTTTCTCTTGTTCCATCCTGAAAAAGCTACGTATTTGTCTTTATGTGTGTTTTCTTAACGGGGAATACTAAGGTTGATGAGAAAGAAAAGCTGACTTCACATTAAAATTGAGTTAAAACCTGATAATGCAGCCTCCCCCTGGCACTTAAGAAAAAGGACTGCTTCTGCAGGCTGGGTCTCTGTGAAATTGCTGCCTGCCTTGTACACAAATCCAGACCTTGCCACATGCCTGTTGACAGCTTATTCTAAAACAGCAATTCAAAAATGATGAATTTAAGGCAGCCTCTTAATTGCCATTAGATTGAGAGGAGCATCCTCCTCCCGAATGACTTGGAAAGAAATATTTGATGGCAATAAATACGAGATAATGCACACCATTATACTGAATCATAATTGCACACACTCTCAGAGGGGGCAAGAGCAGGGTGCACCTTGAAGGAAGGCAAACTTGGATCTGATGGCAACCATGGTGGCAGTGCTGCCACAGCACCAGAGCCAGGCCAGCAGAGCCTGGTAGGGACTGCAGTGGGTCCAGCAAGCACCAGGCAAATGCAAAATAATGAGCCAAATCCAGGATCAAACCAGGAAACACAGACACTTCAGCCACAGGGGAGGAAGCCCACTTACAACACAGCCAGGGCAGGAATATGAGTAGGGAGGGAGGGGCTTTTTCTGAGACAGCCACTGAAATCACCCAGCAGCATTTGAACACCAAGTGCCTTCTCATGCAGGGTGGAATTCAAGTGCAGAAAACACTGTCACCAGCTCTAATAGAGGACACATGTATGTTCAGAGCAGATTTAGGTGAATTAATGTATTTTAAGTCTACCAGCAGCTATTATAATTGTGACAGTTGGATCACCTGAATTCCCAAATTGTTGGCTGCTGAACTGCAATAGTGGAGTGAAGATCCCCGTACCTATTCTTTCTGAAAACATTTACTAGTCACTGTTAGGAAAATGATGCCTTGGTTTGGGGTCCTACATTTTCTTACAACTGTCTTCGCATTCTTTCAACAGAAATAATTTATGTCATAAACAAAATGTCAAGAATGTAAAAGAGCTGATTACAAAATGAAGACATGGACAAGGAACAGAACATGTGTCAACAATTAAGTCAAGAAAGCAGAAGATGAAAAAAAAAAGAAAAAAGAAATTTTAAAGCTATCTACCAAATCCTCAAAAACTTTTTTAGAAACCTAGGCAAGTAATCTTTGTGCAAGAGGATTAAGGAGGACTTATGCTAAAAACTGATGAGTATAAACTAAAAAGATTATAAGAACATTTCCTGGACAGTCTGGACAGAACAAAATCTACGGTTAAACCTAAGTACACCTAGAAAAGTCCAAAGCTTCACTAATTAGCAGTGACCTTCCACTAAATAGGAAACAAAAAAAGTCTGTGGGAAACTTCATGGCCAAGGCAAAATATCAGGCACAATCTGACTGGAGAATCTGAAAGAAATGACCAAGCATCTGCAATAATGCCTTGAAAACAAAAAACCATCAACCTTAATTATTGCAGTGCCACAGAAGGAAGATGAGCCAAAATGTATTGAGCAGCTCAGCAGGACATTAATGTCACTCGCAGGGAATACTCATAGTAGATTGGTATTACAGCAAAGGAAATATAAGAGAAAAAAGAAGGTACGAAAAGAGTGTATAGGTGTCAGAGAAAGGACATTATATACTAAACATGTTTTGAAGAGTCCTAAGAAGGTACATTGAAGTGCAAAATGGTAATCATTATCAACCTGTATGATTCTGACAAATCTTGCTACTCTTGCAGAAAATGCACAGAGGAGAATGGTTGGCTGTGGAACATGAATGAGGTAAATTAATCTGGTGGGTTAAACTTGGCTAGCAAATAAATATCCACCCAGGCAGTCACTCATTCTACCCCTCAGTGGAACGTGAGCAGACATAACAACAGGGAGCTCATGTAACCAAATACCACTGCAGACAAAGCAGGCTTGCCTTGTAGAAAAATAACTTAATATATTGCCAATAAAAATAAATATTCCATTATGGATTTGGGTAGTGCAGAACTACCATCTCATTGCCACCTGCGTGTATACAGCAAGAAAGCAAGTCTATGTTAAACCAGCATGTTTTGTCCACTCTCAAGCCAAAAACAATGTATTATTTACTGCCAGGAATAAAAAGCAAAATGTGCAACTATTCTTACTTGTTGACTTCATTGAGAGAACAAGACTTGAAGGAAATAGTGTGTCAAACCTTGGACCAGGAGTCAGAACTGTAAAGACTTAGATATTGAAGGCTTAGAATAAACTTTCTTCCAGTTTCTGCACTTCTATAAAGCACAAAGAGCAGCTCTAAGGAGACAGAACTATAGCTTTGAATATTGCAACTGTTCCCTTTGTGATCGATGGTTTTAACAAATTTTCTATAAATAAACACTAGGTATTTTGTTGTCTATAGAACAGCATAATGATGGAAAATAATCCAAAGGCAAAAAGAAGAAAGAATCAGTAGAGTATCTCTTATGAACAAGCTACATAGCATTTGGACTGTAGAAATTCTTCAGACAAATCTGCATGCTTTCTACTAAATATCTCTAAAAACCAAAAAATTGATACAACAGGTAATAAAAATGGACACATATAAAAGATGCAGGAACATATCCACTGCTAAATTTCTGTTATGGAAAAGAATGACAAAATGGTTTGGAAACGTCCAAAGAATAGGAGCATAAGTAGTCCTTACCATTCCAAATGCTGTAACAGTGGACCATCAGAGAGTGGTAAGGATTAGAAGGGAGTGCTCGGGATCACCTGGCACAGCACTCTGCTCAAGAACAGCCACCAGGAGCCAATTTCCCAGCCTATCTCCAGATGGCTTTTGAACATCTCCAAACGTGGAGACTCCACATCCTCTCTGGTTGACCTCGAAGATAGATAGAAAGTGAGATAGAAAGTTAGGAGTCAGAGATCAAATAGAAAGAGAGCTTAAACATTTGAAGGATTAATTTATTTATTTTAAAAACTGTGTTTGTTTTTTGTTTCATAGAATTCAAGGAAAAAAAGAAAATAGAGAGTTACTATATTAAGGTTAAATTTTTAAGTAATTATTTAAAAATTATAACATGTTATCATTAAAATATTTGCATGTTTAGCTATATGGAGGGAATACAAGACCTTGAATTTATCTGTGACCTCTCCAACTACAGTTCAGAAGCATGATAGAATCTCACTGATTGTAAGACATTTTTACATAGTAAAAAATCTTTCTTTTAAAAAACTTGAAATAATTTATGGAGATTTAATATATTTTTAGATCAAATAGAAGAGGAAACAAAATCAACATACTTCAAAGATGAAGTTTTTAATCCTTTATTTTTAAAGCATTGTCACTGAATTGAAAGAACATTATAATTATAAGGTAGGTTTATAATTAAATGGGGAAAATGCTGAATATATCTGTTGATATAAAAGAGAGCAAGCTGCTGATAGCAAAGTACAAAATGCATTTCCTTAAATCTTCTTCAGTTTCTTTTTGTCTGCTAGAGACATACATTCTAGTTAACTTAAAGTTATTATTTCTCTACCTTTATGACATGCCTGTGGCACTGTGCAAGGTGATCAGGCAAATGCAGGTGCTCAGGGAAATTTATGGGTGCTTTAGATCTTCCACTAATAGCATCAAACACACCATTCTTATGTGTTCTATATTACATGATACAGTTCTTGTCACGGAGCTGAGGAGGAAATAATGGAATATTGGTGAAGAAGATTGTAAACATGCTTGAGTGACTTGCAGCCAGCGTGTCAAAAAACAAACAGATCATACAAATTGTTGTTTGGCCTTGTCTGTAGAACAAGTAGAAAATCTCTGTTTAGATAACGTGTGATGGACTTGGAGGCACCCCATGGAACATGCTTCCGATTTCTGCCCTGCTGTGGGAAAGATAAAAGCACAGTGGTAAATCTCACCTGCAGGAATCCTTGACACACAGGTGAAAACAGCAGGTTAGCTCATCCTCCAGCGTGGGGTGAGCTCTGTGGTGTCTGTGTGCACGCACTTGTGTGCCACTGCCCAGGTACTGCTTCAGGGATGCCCTGCTTAGCAATGAAAGGCAATGAAAATAAATTTATTCTTGACATTCCATCTGTGCTTGTGCCTGCATCTTGCCGGCTCCTGCTATCACAGACATATTTAGCTTTTATACAGAATCACAGAATCATTAAAGTTGGAAAACACCTCCAAGATCATCAAGTCCAGCCTTTGACTGATCATCACCTTCTTAACTGGACAATGAGACTGAGAGCCACATTCAGCCATTTCTTGAACTCCTCCACGGATGGTGACTCTACCACCTCCCTGGGCAGCCTGCTTCAGTGCTTGACAACCCTTTCCATTAAGAAATTCTTCCTGATGTCCAGTCTGAATCTCCCCTGGTGCAACTTGAGGCCATTTACTCTTGTCGTATTGTTTATTGCCAGGGAGAAGAGCCTGATCACCATCTGACTACAACCTCCTTTCAGGGAGTTGTAGAGATTGATAAGGTCCCTCCTGAGCCTCCTGTTCTCCAGACTAAACAATGCCAACTGCTCCTCATAAGACTTGTGCTCCAGACCCTACCCCAGCTCTGTTACCCTTCTCTGGACATGCTCCAGCACCTCGATGTCTTTCTTGTAATGGGGTGCCCAGAACTGGACACAGGATTAGAAGTATGGCTTCACCAGTACCAAGTACAGGGGGACAATGACTGCCCTAGTCAAACACCACTAGCCAATACCCCACACAAAGCTTTTTTTTGTTAAATTGGGAATTCCTATCTGCTTAAGATATTCTGAAATTTTATAGCCCTTATAATAACCCCGAGGAGAATAAATACAAGGATACCTACAGAAGTGAAATACCACTTAAATTACAGAGACACGCAATTAGAATTTTTGTGTTCTTCCATAAAGTGAATACTAATTTTGCTTAACCAAATAACCAGCTCCTTTAAATGATGAAGTAACCAGCTCCTTCATGCTTCATTAACTCTGAGTCCTCTTTACTAAGTCATATCTTGTCAGTAAAGAGTATTGCAGTTTTAATTGGAAGGTACCAATGTCTTCTCAATTTATTAAAAATGTTTTAGAGTCTCAGTGGATTAAACCATACTTTATGCAGAAAAAAAGCAGTAATTCTTTACATTAGTATCAGATCAACACTGCAGATTCGTGTTCCAAAAAGATGATGAGAAACTTGCAAAGATTGCAGAAAAAGCTTAAATCTCTAAGGAGTTCAAAATTGAGTTATAGATTCCCACCCATGGAATAAATTACATGAAATTCTATTGGCATATATTATTTGTGAAATCCTACCTATTAGACATACCTTCATGCACACGAAGAAGCCATCAACTGGTGCAAGGATCCTAGGCAAGAAAATAGTCTCTTGATGGCATAACTGGCCCAGAAAACTGATCTGTTGCACAATGTAGCAAAAAGGCGTATCTTTTCTGGACATAAAAAATGCCAAAACTCTTATTAAACCTAACCTGCATATTGCCAAGATCATCTTTATTTATGTACAAGGAATAGCAAGCCATGTATTTGAATATGTAAGTTCCCTGGGGCAAGGAAAACTTTTGTTTTGTTTGTGTGAAATTTATTTTCATAGGGTATCCTCCAGCCAGAAGCTGAGCCTTGTGGGCCCTGGTATGATTTAAAGAGAATCTCCTACAGTGTCCCAGCAACTTGCAACCACAAAATGAGAGGTACCTCTCCTCTGTTACACTGGTGCTCCTGCTTGCAAAGTGAGACCATCAGTGCCATGAGTTTGCAGAGAGAGATTCACCATTGTGGACACTGAAAAGCTTCAGCAGAGAAATTTTCCAGTTTTCTGCACCATTCTGTGAGAGCTCTCTGTTCCTCACGAGAGCTACAAAAAACACTGCTACAGGTTTTTGTAAACTAATTCTCTATCTTGCACCTGGTGTTTTTTGCCAAAGGATTGTTATGGTTTTCTGAGAAAAATATGTTCCAATAGCCTCCACCAATCATTCTGAGAGGTGGTGGGTCAAAGAACCAATGATCTCTTGCCATCCTAGTGAACTAGGGGATAAAAACCTATCCATATATTGATAAATAATTCACTTTCCCTGAATTCTGCCTGGCTCATTTCTCTCCATCCCAGGTACAACAGCGACACACCATGGCAGGGCACATCACAGACTCTATGCCTCCTGTGTCCCTTCTCACCAAGACTTCCAAGTTCTGTTTGTCACGAATGAGTGTTTTGTATTACTTAAAGAATCACTGGGAAAGGTATCAGCAAAAGAAGGTTTAATATAAAAATGAAGGTTAATTGGCAAGATTCACTCTACTGCTTACCAGATAGTTAAAGCACACAGAAAAATCAGACTAAAATCTAAAATCAGTCATTCTAAAACTAAGATCAGCATTAAAAGATCTACAGAGAGCCTGGAGTTGGAAAAAAGGATAAGGATGGGATGGGGCAAGTATAAAAAGGGATAAGGGGACCCTCATATTGAGTCCCAAGGTTCAGGATGGATCCCCTTGCCAAACTTCCCCCTAGACTTGACCAACAGCTTAGGCCTAAAGGTTTAAATAGCACTTAAACTAAACAGCAGTTTATTGCTGCCTTAATTTAGGCAATCTATCTCATGTATGCCTTATGAGGACAGNCCTGAATTCTGCCTGGCTTGTTTCTCTCTGTCCCGGGTACAACAGCAACATCTGGTGATCCCGACGTCTACTGCAACTCCCATCATACTCTAAGGTATGTTGGANCACAGAAAAATCAGACTAAAATCTAAAATCAGTCATTCTAAAACTAAGATCAGCATTAAAAGATCTACAGAGAGCCTGGAGTTGGAAAAAAGGATAAGGATGGGATGGGGCAAGTATAAAAAGGGATAAGGGGACCCTCATATTGAGTCCCAAGGTTCAGGATGGATCCCCTTGCCAAACTTCCCCCTGGACTTGACCAACAGCTTAGGCCTAAAGGTTTAAATAGCACTTAAACTAAACAGCAGTTTATTGCTGCCTTAATTTAGGCAATCTATCTCATGTATGCCTTATGAGGACAGATCTTTTTTTTTCTCTATTCACATATCACAAAGCCTCATCAGAAATCAGCATGGCTTTGAGTCCTTTCATCAACAAATTATAATACATCTTTCTGTCTTGTGTTTTTGGAGTAAGAACCAAAAAGCTTAAAAGCCATGCATAATTAAGAATACCCTCACTTAGATAAACCTCCTACAAAATGTCTTCTGATCTCACAATAGTATAGAGATGACTAAGGGATAAGATTTGACTTCTTCATCAGTATTATTAGATATTTAAACTTGTGTTTCAGACAATTAAAATTTATGTTCTCAATAGAGGACAAACAGGACACATCTGGAGTTCACAGTGAATGATCTGGACATTGTCTATTAATAAGCAACCCCCTGGACAAGGAAGATACCATATTTTATGTATTTTTTCAGACATGATTTCAAGTTGAATCAAGAATAGCAGTCATGCACCTGTGATAAGATGCATTTCTATTAGAAGATTGGGATAATGAGTTCTCATCATCTATGAAAAGTCCCATTATCTGGTGACTAAACAGCACATTACCAGTGAAATAAAAAATTACAAAAATGAACTCATCTTAATTTAGCCTGAAAAGGTTATTGTTAAGTGTTTTTCTAAATGGAATTTCCTTTTAAAAAGTTTATAAAAGAAAACAAATTCTTCTGTGAAATCTTATAAGGATTTGTCTTAATAAACTCTAAAAGCTCCAAACATAGGTGTCAAAATAATTCATACTACTGAAAATCACCATATACAAACTGGACATGAGAGGGATGATCGAAACTGTTATGTTCCTAAGCAACATGTTAAATCTCATTATGTTAATGGAAAATATGATTTGTTCAGTTTCACTGCTCTGTTACTTCACTGTTCCCAGAATACCATCCCTCCTTACAATAGGATTGCCATTGCAAGGAGTCAAGGAGTAAAAACCAAGGCATTGCTTTGAGTAGGAAAAATCCTCCATTATCTCCATCCATTCTACAATCTCACTAATAACGGTAATGTAGCAATAATTTCCTTTAGAGTCTGAAAAAAATGTAACTTTCTGATTTCTGAAATATTACAATTAAAACCAGAAAGCTACAATATAAGTAGACCTACATATAAGCGGAAGGGGTAAACCCCTTTATCTATATAACTGGAAATTTTGTAACAATCAGAAGCTGTTCTTACATATATAACATGTATGATCTTACATATATAATGACACTGAATACAACTCCTGCCTGACCAGTTGCTTATAAATATATAAAGAACTGCATAAAACTTCCCAACAAGCCTCAAATGGCAGTAGTGCTGCTCACTATAAAAAGTTGGATGAAAAGGGAGCATTCTTTATCTATGACACTATAAAGTAACAGTTCACAGCTCTTGGTTAGATGTCAAATATGCTTGGGAAACATATAACAGGACATTATGTTGCTTCTAGGAATCGCTCCCCACCAAGGCAAGATACCCAGAGACTTGAGCTTTGCTGAGAGTTATTTGCTCATAGCCATTAGTGATAGTTTTGTCATGGGTAGGAGGAACACACAGCACAGCAAACAGATAAAAATACTTGAAGGGGCAAAGTTGTTTCCTATAGCTCACTTTTGCTTCATAAAAATGAACTTGTGGAAAATTTTCTGCCAGAGTTAGCCTGTCAACTGGATTCTCTCAGGAATGTCACATTCTTTCTTCCTTATGAGAATATGTTATATTACAGTAAGGAGCTTTTAGAAGAGTTGGACAACATTACTTCTGATACAATTTCTTTCTTTTTTTTTTCAGTGGTAATTTTAGTCTGGTAAGACTTGTGACTTCACCCTTTTTTGATATGCCTAGCTGTTGAAAGTTTCCTGGAACCTCTCCAGTTTTCTTAGCTTTATTAATGACATGCCTATAGACATAACAGCTGAAAATTCAAACACATTGCTTTGTGCTTGAGACAAAAGAAAACTAAAATGATACAGCATCAAACCCCTGCGGAAATTTGTGCTTAGCATGAAGGAAATGCCTTGGTCATCAACTACGGAGCTTTAATCTGGTGTTTCACCCATGGGAAAACTCCATTACTGAACAGCCATCCTCTGCAATGACGGCTTGTGGCCCTGCTCATGTGTAAGCCATGATTCCCCAAACTCCCACTAAGTCCACAAGTCATTAGACGTGCAAAAGCCAACACTATCAGAACCACCAAAGTAAGGTATTTCTTGTAAGGGTTTTGCGGCTATCTCCCATTATATAGTGGGAGATTTCGATTTATGAGAAAAGGATATGTTAGACTAATCCATCTGGTAAGGAAAGAGTTCCTGCAGAGTTTTGAACTTAGGGGTGCCAAGAGAGGCTGTCTGAGAGAGAGGAAAGCCCAGGTCAGACAGCTGCTCCTGGTCTTGCTGTTGCTCTCAGCTCCGATGGAGCTGCTTCAAGCACTGTTGTTGACCTGGGAGTCACTGTTTCAAACAAGATGAAGTTACTCACTGCAGTACAAGACAGCCTGAAGTCAATGGGATCAGGAGTTACTGCCTCACAGGGAGCAGCATATTTGTGCGAGGCAGCTGTTTCTGAATCTCTCCGAGTTTCTTCAACTATCCAAGATGTATCTTTTTCTTAAAAAATTGTAGGATAGTGTATCGACTAACAATTAACATTTAAGCAGGTCTCGTCTCAAAAATGAGGATCCTTATAAGGGATAATCTGATCTCTCTCATATGAAAATGTCCATGTGATTAATAATATTAGTACCATTAATAAGTAAAAAGGACAATGTATCAACAGTGTATCCAAGATCTTACCTCAGATATTCCCATTTTTCTAAATAGGAAATACAGAACAGGACTTTCTTATTATCATGTTTCTACTCATCATTCACTTATGCTATACATGGCATAATTAATATTTACTAATCACTATAAGTGCAATAGCAATTGATATAGATGAAGTAACATACACTGAGTATGTTATGCTAATACTTCAGAAAGTTTTTGGTCTTCAGGGCTTGCAGAGAAAAGCCACTGTGTACTACAGCTAGATAATTGAACCCCAGATTTTAAATGCATCTTAATTTCTACACAAACTTAAATGTAAGATATAGCCAAACTTCTAGTGTATTGGATCTAAATATTCAGCAAATTGGTATTTTCGAATTATTCTTCCACATCTTCAGTTACAATTTAAAACCATTCAGAGCAGACAGAACAAAACAAGGAAGGTTCTCCTTGACTAACTTGATCTTCTTTGACAAGGTGACCAACCGAGTAGATAAGGGAAAGAATGTGAATGTCTGCCTGGGCTGTAGTAAAGCCCTTGACACCATTTCTCACAGCATTCTCCTGGAGAAACTGGATGCTCATGGCTTGGACGGGTGCACTCTTCTCTGGATGAAACATCTGTCTGGATGGCCGGGCGCAGAGAGTGGTGGTGAATGGAGCTAAATCCAGTTGGCTGCTGGTCAAAAGTGAGGTTCCCCAGAGCTCAGTATTGGGGACAGCGCTGCTTAATATTTTTATCAACAACCTGAATGAGGCAATCAAGGGCATCTACAGTCAGTTGCAGATGACACCAAGTTGGATGTGAGTGTTGATCTGCTGGAGGGTAGGAAGGCTCTTCAGAGGGATCTGGAAAGGGTGGATAAATGAGCTGAGGTCAATGGTCTGAGGTTCAACAAGGCCAAGTGCCAGGTCCTGCACTTGGGTCCCCCCTGCACTGTGGGCAGAGTGGCTGGAAAGCTGCCAGGCAGGAAAAGTCCTGGGGACCTTGGTCAACAGCAGCTGAACATGAGCCAGCGTGTACTCAGGTGGCCAAAGAGGCCAATGGCACCTGGCCTATGTCAGCAATAGCGTGACAGAAGGACCAGGGCAGTGATTGCCCCCCTGTACTGGGCATTGGTGAGGTCGTACCTCAAATCCTGTGTCCAGCTCTGGGCCCCTCAAGACAGGAAGGGCATTGAGGTGCTGGAGTATGTCCAGAGAAGGGCAGTGGAGCTGGGAAAGGGTCTGGAGCACAAGTCTGATGAGGAGCAGCTGAGGGAGCTGAGGAGGCTCTGCCTGGAGAAAAGGAGGCTTAGGAGGAACCTTATCACTATCTACAATTCCTGAACAGAGGTTGTAGTCAGGTGAGGATTGGGCTCTGCTCCCAAAGAACAAGAGACTGTACAAGAGGAAATGGCCTCAAGTTGCACCAGGGGAGATTTAGATGGAGTATTAGGGAAAATTTCTTCACTGAAACAGTGATCAAGCATTACAATTAGGTGCCAAGGGAAATGGTAGAAGCACCAGTATTCAGAAATTGTCTAGATGTGGAACTTGGGGACATGGTTTAGTGGTGGAAATGATAGTGCTTGGTTAATGGTTGGACTTGATGATCTTAAAGGTCCCTTTTCCAACCTCCTATGCTCATTTAATACCTTGGTGTCATGATGTATTTTGAACTGTTGTGAAATAGTTAGTCATCATCAACATATCTGATTTTTTAGATGATAAAACCAAATAAAGCATAATTAGGTCTCTAACTATTACAACTAGTGTCAAAGGATCAAAGATTAAGTAAATCTGTTTGATTTTAGGACTGGTCTCAGCTGATTAGTCTTTTGAGAACCTACATTAAAAATACATAAATGTGAAAAATGTTTAAGGAAATGTGTGAGACTACCAGGGAAAAAAAGTGATGCTACTTTTTGTACTTGAAGGTGCACTGTTTTTATACCTTGCATATTAGACATGGTCAGTCACATTCATTTCTGGGAAGGAAATCTATAGTTCCTCCAGCTGTGAGAGCTTGTTCAGTTTACTGGTTAGGAAGTAGGCATTAAGTATTCTATTGTTGTGTTTTCATCACTTACATTAGAGTATGGTGGTTGCAAGGAAAAAGAGAGTAGCTGAAAGTTGTTTTAGGCTTTTCTATGAGCATACTAATCAGACCATTGCAGAAGCTAAAATTCCTGATTTCATTGGACATAATCTGACCTGTTTTCATGTCAAACCAGGATGTGGTACACTTGTACAATATTAAATGAAGGGCAAACTGCAGAAAAAAGGACTGTGTCTTCAGACTGGAACTATTTATAGAGATGTGTCTAGGTTTAAAAAGAACAACCCAGTCAACCACCCTCTCTTTTAGCTGATAGAAAATTCTCTTGTAATTATTCAGGTGAAATTTCTTTCAGATTAGACTATCAAGTGAGATCCTTATAAGGGAAAAGTTAACTTGTTTTAGAGCAATGTATAATTATAAAATTCATCTTATCAAAATTACAGAAAAATGTTTGCTGAAAAGCTTGTTTCTTTATAACATCTATATTAATTTTTCAGTTTAGCCTCTTTGGAAAACCTATATATAAACTAATGTATCCAAGGTGACTAATGAAATGCAAAGTTCATCATACCTTTTTAAGCAATATAAAAAGCCCTGTCTTAAAAAAAAGTATTACATAACAAATTACTTTTAAAAATAGTAGTATCATGAATCCTTTCCAAACTTAATTTATGCTTCCTTTAAAAGAATATTATTGCAGAACCTTAAATACACCATGCATTTTTTTTTTTTTTTTAGGTGTGTACTATATTGTCTGGGATCAAGATGAAATAAAATTGGAGGCAAAAAGGTTCAGTCAAGTCCACAGGACCTACCATGCAAACACCACCATCTCCTGATGGATCATTAGTGGAGTCCTGGGCATACTTCACCTTGATCAATCCTGGGAACCTGCAGAAACAGGTTCCATAGGTACCAGTTCCACAGGTAACTTCCAGAGGTACCACAACTAGAGGGGAATGAAGTCTGTATTTTGCCAGTAGGTTTCACTGGTATTTATTGACAGGACAAAGCAATTTGTTCAGCACCTGTAATTCTAAGTCACTTGCTCTAGGTCCAATTCAAGACCAAAGTCTTGTGTAGCATTTTTTCCCTTCTCACCCAGAATAATTTTGATAGTTCTCCATTCCCAGCCCTACACCAAAACACTACCCTAAAGTATTGACTGAGAGAAGAATACATCTGAAAGCCAGCCCTAGCTTAAACTACAGAACAGACACAAGTTAAATCAGCACAAATTCTTACTGCTAATTGTGGCTCATAAATAATATAAAATTATAGTATTTTTGGCTTGCTTAATGTTCCTAGATGAACTACACAAGCATACATGCATATTTCTGTACTTTATAGGTATATATACACAAAACCACAAAGTAACTGCCTCCTTCCCATGGTCTTGGAGTAAATACCTATCATTTCATGTGCACTTCAGGCAACCAGCTTGAATGTGAAAACACATACAAAACCAGGTCTAAAGAAGATATTACACACTCTTAGCTTGCTGAAGATATATCCAGACTTAGAAAATACTATCCATTACTTTTTTAGTCAGCTAGATTTCATGTAACACAGAGAATTATGAACTAATTATATTTATTTACTGCCTTTATTCTATGAAATAAAAATTTCCTATTAAAAACCTATTTCATAAAGTCAAATTCTAATATAAAGCTATGACAAATAATAGTCGAGAATTATCAATGAAATGTGTTTACACAACTAATAAAATAGGATAATAACAATAACATGCTTCCAAAGACTGCCTTCTCTGACAACATTCTGATAGAAGTTTGGAGTTTAAACTTTTTCTGAACATCAATACCACATAATCTATGAAAAATTCATGCTCATTGTTAGGTTTAAGGGCTATATGAAGTATTCTTGACTTATAGAACAGTTGCTAATAGAAGAGAAAATTAATATTTTTTCAAATTATCCTTAGTCTCATATTTCAATGATCTCAAATGGTAAAAATTCTTTTTTAAGGTTTTTTGCTTTTAATGTTTAAGTTTCTCAATCATCATAACTATTAGTATATAATAGTTACTCTGTGAAAAGACCATTCTAGCAATCATCAATTTTCAAAATGCTATTTTTTGAACAGCAGTTCAATAGAAATACTGATTTTAAGGAATAATTCAGATCTGAGTAAGCTCTGTCATAAAGTATTTTTAAAAGTCTACCTTTAACTTTTCCTTCCATTATGAATGGTTCAAGGCCACTTTCAAAAAGCTGGAAATTACTTTAAGACTTTACAGGTTTTGTAATACTTTTCAGAGAACGCATATCAAGAATCCTGCTACCAAAATCACACTAGTTAAGAGAAATCAGGATTAAGCTCCATAGTTTTGGGGTTATTTAAGTGATTCTGTTATATTTCATTTTCTGATTGACAGTATAAAGAAAAATGGAATAAGAAAGGAGAATTTTTTTTAAGTAATTTGCATTATATGGAGAAAAATGCTGACTGCTTTTCTTGAGGAGGGATGTGAGTGTTCAATACTAGTTTTTGAGGGAGGAGGTGTAAAGCTCAGGAGAAGAGTTTCTTTTATACAAAACTATCCTGTTACCTGATTGCACTATTCTTCTGTGCTATCAAGTCTGAATTGCACTTTTCATAAGGCCATGCCTTAAAAAATAAATAAAGCATACCCAAAGTCACAGCCTGCAGTTATGCTCTGAAATAATAATACCAACTCCCGATATCCTTTTTTCTGTTTATAACAAAATAATTCATGATCGTACACTTGGAAAATTTGCCATCTTGTCACATCACATGAGAATATTCGTCCCTGAATACTGTGTGCAGATTGGTAAACTTGTTGCAACATTGATTGGATTACTTGCAACCAGTTTTGAGTTACATTCATCATTTCGTTTCCCCTGTCATGGATCATAGTTTTAGCTGACTTTTAAGGGTGATCCCCAGCTATGATGAACATAAAGGCCAAAGGCAGATCTAGAAAAGAATTTGTCTTTTATTAGTATCAGGTTAATTTTACCAAACAAGTTCTTATTCAATGTCCTGAAGTCACTGTTGCATTTCAAACTCTGCTAACCAAATTTAAAAGCCTTGTATGAGGTTAAACAGAAGGACTATCTACCTGACCAAAAGTGAGCAGCAAGGAGGGAAACTACCATGTTGTATTCCTGAGAAGAGAGGACCAAGTGCTTTGTGAGATTACTTCCTGCTGCCCAGGAAGGACTGCGTAATGTGGCTCCTGGAAAAACCTTGTTTCTGCTGCTAATACCACACAAACCACTTAGCCTTCAGCTGCTTGTGTAATCACTGCTATCATCTAATATGCAAAAGAAGAAGGAAGAGGACAGTCAGGAAGCAGAAGAATCAAGAGCTTCCTTATTACTCTGGCATCCTTATCACTCTGGCATCCTTATCACTCTTTCTCGCTAATCTGCATCCTCACATCTCCTCAATTTACCAAGCTAACTCAGCATTCTTTCTTCTCCTACTGTTTAACAGACAGATATTTTAACTTTGTGTATTAACTACTTTTCCCTTTTTTACTTATTTACTTACAGAATTCTTCCTGACTTTTTGCCTTCTTGGTTCATCTTGGTTTCCACCAGGATTTACCAGGTCTTTTCTACCTTTTCTACCTGTTATCTATACCTCTGTCTACTGTAGGCTGGCTGCCTCCTCATCTGTACCCCATTTGCATCTGTTTAAAACTTCTGTTTTATAATAGGGCCATGCTTACATCTTACTAAGCCTGTACACACATAGCATGTGTTTATCACCTCATGCAGACCAGCACCAGCCAGAGGAGTGTCTCCCCTTCCTCCCTGCTGAGAAATGAGCCTCCTGTCTATTCATGTGAACATCTTTCCCATCTCACATCATCTACCTCTTCCCTCTTTTGGCTTTTCCAAATAGACTGCTCTCACCAAGAAGGGAGAAAGGGGGAAAATATACTAGTAAAGATACACAGAAACTAAGGTGAAAGCAAAGTCAAACAATAAAAATCATGCAATACACATGACCAGGGACTGCTACTGTGTCCTCAGCCTAACAGCATTCTCACCTCTCTCTCTTTTGTGCTAGCAGAACAGTCTCCATTGATTTGGACTACAGTCCATTTAATGTGATGGTTTACTTAATCCCATTGGTAGTGAAATCATTCGATATATTTATCTTCATCCTTTCTTACTTTTCCTGCCCATTTTGTTTTTCCCAATGAGGAGCTGTCATGGTTTCACCCCAGCCAGCAGCCAAGCACCACACAGCCACTCACTCACTCCCCCACCAGCGGGATTGGGGTGAAAACTGGAAGAGTAGAAGCTGGAAAACTCGTGGGTTGAGATAAACACAGTTTAATAGGGAAAGCAAAAGCTGCTCATGCAAGCAAAGCAAAATAAGGAATTAATTCACTGCTTCCCATGGGCGGGCAGGTGTTCAACATCCCCAGGATAGCAGGGCCCCATCATGTATAATTGGTTACCTGGGAAGACAAATGTCACCACTCCAAACATTCACCACTTTCCTTTTTCTTCTCTCAGGTTTCTAGACTGAGCATGATACCATATGGTCTGGAATATCCCTTTGGTCAGTTTGGGTCACCTGCCCTGGCTGTGTCTCCTTCCAAACTCCCATGCACCCTCCCCGGTGTGGCAGTATGAAAAGCAGAAAAGACTTTGGCCCTGTGCAATCCCTGCTCAGCAATAATAAAAACATCTCTGTATTATCAACCCTGTGTTCAGCAAAATCCAAAACACAGCAACATACCAGCCACTGGGAAGGAAATTAACTCTGTCCCCACCAAAATCAGCAAAGGAGGGTGAAGTGCCATCAGCCTCAAAGATCCAGGTGCAACAAAGACCTCAAGAGAGGCATTTTGCTCTTTATATTCAGTGCTCCATTATTTCCTGCCTACCTTCTCTATTTATTTGATTTTTTTTTTCTTACTGGTAGCAGAATATTGAGTTCATGTTTTCAGAGAATTTATCACCTCTGACTGAGATAATTTTCCTGACTGGTAGTGGCTGATTTGGAGCCTATTAAAGCAAACAGGGCAGTTTTGTCCACAAGTGTTAATTTGTGTTTACTGACACTAGATTTCATCTAGATTTCATACTGACACTAGGTTTCATCCCTCATCCACTCAGTATCCCACTGCATCTCCTCACTTTTGGGTTTGTGTTCTGCCCTGAATAACTGTAAACCATTTAAAAATTGTTGCCCTTTCTGAGGGGATTTCATATATTTCTAAACATATGAAAAGGCATACAATACTCTTCCCAAGTGTGACCCAAAGATAAACACTTGAAGTTTTTTTAGCTTTCAACTTCAAATTGTCCTTTGGCAACTTAAATGTGACTCTTTCTAAGCTTGTGTGTGGTTCTTGAGTGCTTCTGATGATATATGTAAGAAATAATCTATTGAGGGATATAGCTAATAGCATATAATTTTAAACCTCTTTGTCTTGAGTAATAACTGACTTATGAAAACTGTGATGTGATGTCAGTAAAAATAATAATATGCTTGTTGATGATTAACTCAGTCATACATCAGTCATTGGAGCTACAGACTGAGTTTCACTTGACTCAGAGACAACAGTTACAGAGTGTTTTGTGCATGCATGAAACATTTCCCTTTTTGCTTGTCAGCTTGCAGCCCAAAACCTTCCCCTGTGTTTGTACATTAAAATATTGTCATAATGGTCAAATTAGCAGGAAGAAAGAAATTTAAGAATTATTCCTGAGTAACCTGGAATGGATGCTAAGACAGGAAAAGGATTAAAGGTCTTCCAGGTAATCTAACCTAGCATTATATATTTCTTTCCTTGCCATGTAACACTCACTAGTACTGAGAATTAATAGGCGAACTTTCCAATAGTTAGAAATCAGTTTTGAGAGAAATGAGTGTGGGCATTTTAGCCACTTAACAATCTAAAGTTTAGATTCACAGTGAGGTATTTCGTTTTCTACTGAGGTTTTTAGCTTTCCAGTTGCATCAAACTTTAAAGGTATTTAAACCCCAACAGTTTTGGTGACTGTATCTTGAATCACCATTTATGGATCCATTTACGATGGATTATTTAATTTATTTCTTGAATGGTGAAAATGTCGACTGGCAGTTCCCTACAGTCTGGGAGCACATAAAAAGCAACACAAAACTTCTCCAGCCCAGGACTACCAGGAACAAATTTTCAATATATGAATCACAACAGTGAAGCTTTATGTTACACACTTTTATTAAGACAACCTACTAAAATCACAGTGCTTGGATCAAAATAACTCTGAAAGGGCAGCATGAAGCAGGAACAGCTGTCTGATTATATGTCTATAATATAGAAAGGCTTTAAAAGAGGTGTTGACATGTTTAAAAGGACATTCGCCCTCCCTCTACTTCTTTTATCCTCACTATTGGGCTCTTATCATAGAATCATAGAATGGTTTGTGTTCAGAGGGACCTCAAAGATCCTCTAATTTCAACCGCCCCTGCCGTGGACAGTTACATTGCTATTTTCTTTGTGCAAGTAAAAGCTTTAATTAGACAACTAGATAAGGATAAACTAGATCAGGAAATAAGTTTAAGCTGAATTTAAAGATTTGGTTATTTTTAAAAGGTAAAATTCAACTCAAATCAATTCTGCCAACCCTTAGCAGAGCCACAAGCAAAAGAAGTAGCATAAAAGAGAGACAGGTGTAATTCTCTATTGATGGTATTGATACATGAACAAAACCAGTGAACTACCACAGAAACAACCCTAGTGAAGTCTCAAAATTTTAATCACATTTTGCTTAAGCAAAGCTGAAAAACCTTACACTGTCTTCCCAACAAACATGGCCTGACATTGTAGACGCACCAACAATTGCTTTAAACTAACCGTTCTACACTCTCAAGTCACTCAGCTAAAATCCAAGTGGAAGTTATTCTTAAATAGATTTTGTTATTTTCAGAATTCAAAGAAACATTTGTCCTTTCCCTATCAGGAAGCTACGGCTGCTTTTAAATGGATGCAGAGGGATAGATCCTAAGCAGAGGTGAAAAATTCTAATTGAGAAAATAAATAAATGAGTCAGTAAAATGTAATTGCAACATGATCAGAAGGAAATACATGAAAGAAATAACATGGAAATTTGACATGAACCGACAGCAACAATTTGCAATTAATTTAAGATCAAGAAAGAACAATATGCTGTCGCCCTGAGTTTTGCAGTCTTTTGACGTTTTCATTTCTGTGATGGAGTTCTCACACACTTTCTGTAAATACAGTTGTGTTCTCACGTACTTTCTGTAAACATAAGTTATGTTTAGCTAACCGTCCTCTTTTGTTTTCATTCTTTCTCCTGAGGCGGAGGAAGTTTGCTGGTCTTTTCGTTTGACCAGTGTGGTTGGAGAGGTGGTAACCTCATCCTCCAATCCATGGTCATTCCTAGAAGCACATATATATGTTGTGAAAATAAACAACGAGCTTTTGTGGGCTCTCTCTCTGTTCTGACTGAGCTGGGTCTGCGTAGTTCCTTTCGTGTCCGAGCATGACAATATGCAAACCTAAATAACAAAGAAAAGCCCAGAAGATCACATACCCTGCTTAAGATATCACTGCATGAGGCATTTCATAACAAAAATCAACACAATTTATATTACTAAAAAAATAAAGTGGGAGATATATTTATATAGAGAAGCAGAGAATAAAAGAAATCTATAACAAAGCAAACAAACAAACATACATCAAAGAACAGTGCCAAATCATGTACTGAGATTATCACAGTTTATAACTAGAAAAAACACCTGAAGTGCAGTGAGGGAAAATAAATAAAATTAAACCACTCCTCTATCACAAAACTGAATTTTAACTAGTTTTGTTTCCTTTATGGGCATGAGGTGGCTTCTTTCCTTAGGTGTTTGAAAAATCGGTATATGTGTTGGAAGTTGAACATCAATATATCACAATAAAATTTATTTTAAACTTTTTGAAAGATAAAAAATTTCTACATTTAGATTATTTTTATATTTTCCAGTATAGTTGCTGACTACATCCCTATTTTCCATATTGATCCATTCAAGACAATGAAGGCTTGGAGAGGTTGGATTGGAAAGGCTAAGAGAGGCTGGATTCACTTGCTTGCACTGGCTTCTCATACAGGCGTTCCAAGGATTTGTATGGGTAAAATCTCTAACTATAAAAAGGTGTAACAGAAAAACTGGAAGGACTGAATGTCAAGCACCTGAGGTCTCCCACAAAAACATTTCCATTAGAAACATTCTGCACTAAGCATGTTTATTTGTCAGGGTAATCTATATGTAAACTAAACCAACACATACACTTTTAGTGGGGAAGAAGCATTTAGAAAGACATAGTGAAATAGAAATCTCTGTTAATATCTTTCCCCAATTTTTTTTGTTTGTTGATTTGCTTACTTTTTTGTTGGTGGTGGGTTTTTTTGTTTGGTTGGTTTTTTGTTGGGTTTGGGGGTTTTTTTAATTGTTTGGGGTTTTTTCAGCTGTTCCCTGGTACAGATACATCCTTGATATTTTTGGATATCCACAAATTATTCATTATTTTAATTTGCAGAAGTGCAAAGAAAAAGGTGAAAACAAGAGTGTGCCGGTGGCCAAAATCTAGTAATATAGCCCCTGAGAGAAAACCAGGTTGCAACCACCCTTCCAGCCCCCACAGGGTTCGGGAAAAAAGAAATTTTTCCTCAAAGGAAAGTGAAAGAGATAAAAACTATTTATTTTAACAAACACACAGGAAAAGGATAATGATGCTAAATAATGAATTAAAACCCCCACTATAGAGAGAAACCTGGGAAGATTTCAGAGTCCTTCTGTAGGTGTGGTCTCTTTCCTCCTCGGAGCTGGTCGGTGAGGGCGTGGGCCCACCCCCGG
>VZTD01001044.1:304169-328919 GCA_013397725.1 Rhagologus leucostigma | reverse complement strand
TTTTTTTTTTTCAAGCTCAGTTTAAAGGCACAGAAAAGGCACAATATTACTTTTTGGGCATAGAGCATGATAGGGGATACACATGATAGCGTCACCCCAAGACACAAGAGATACAAATGAAGAATGATTTTGTCTTAATTTGCGGAGATCCAAAGAATAATAATGAAAATAAAGTCTTTTTTTCAAAGGATGTTAATTCCAAATGTATTTGTGACGTTTAAAGCAACAGCTCACTACTTTTCACCAGAGAAAAAAAGAAGAAAAAGTGTTTGCATAATAGAAACATGGACATAATTGTAATGAAATAATCTGATTTTTCTTTCCGTTACCGGACCTGATTATTATACTGGAAGATACCTTGCAGGAGGCAGAGAATACTATGGCTTCCTCTACAAAACATTTTTTGACATTCTAATAGTTAAGGATCAGCTTAAACTTCACAACATTTTTTATATACCTTTTATATAACTATTTCTAGGTTTTTCTGTTATACTTCCAGATTATAATTTTGATTATTTCACTGCTGTAGAAAACATACAATATCTTACTTTTGGGGGTAGCTTTGAGTGATTTTAGGCTAAACCGTTATACTGGACTAATAGCACCATCACTGAGATGTCTCTGATTCAGGTGGGAACAACCAAGGGGATGAAAATTTTAAACTCCAATTTTCTTTCCAACTACAGGGTAACAGAGACATTCAATCAAATACTAAAAGATTGCACAATAGAGCCCCCTATCCTAAACCCTTAATCACTGCATTAGTTTCATTATTGAGCAATTACTTGGGCATAAACAGGTTTTCGTCTCATTTTGATACCAAAATATCTTTCCCTTGGTACCAGCAGATACATTGCTTATGTTGTTTGCCTGGCTTTTTAGGAGAAATTTTCAGCTGGGTAATTGTTGACAGTCCAAATATGCATAATGAAATAATGTTCTAATATATGAATATGATAGAACAGTAATCTCAGCAAAAATAGGGAGAGTATTACACTGCCAAGGCCATACTTCACTCAGTGGATATTATTCAAAGACAAACACCTTGGAACAAAACATAGTCACCAAGATCAAACCCATGTGAAAAGCAGTTCCTTGAGCAGGATTTGGCATGAACAGAGTCTCTGAGCACAGAATCACAGAAGGGTTTGAGTTGGAAGGAACGTTAAAGTTCATTTAGTTCCAACTCCCCAGCTGTGGTCAGGGACACCTTCCACCAGACCAGGTTGCTCAGAGTTCCATCCAACCTGGCCTTGAACACTTCCAGGGATCGGGCATCCACAGCTTCTCTGGGTACCACGTTCCAATATCTCATCACCCTCACTGTAAAGAATTTCTTCCTAATATCTAATCTAAATCTACTCTCATTCAGTTTAAAGCCATTCCCTCTTGTCCTGTCACTATATGCCCTTGTCAAAAGTCCCTCTCCAGTTTCATTTTAAATCCTCCTTTAGGTACTGGGAGGGGTTAAAGGTCTCCCCAGAGCCTCCTCTTCTTCAGGCTGAGCAATCCCAGTTCTGCCAGCCTTTCCTCATAGAAGAGGTGCTCCATGCCTCTGATCATCTTGGTAGCCTCTTCTGGACTCACTCCAACAGGTCCATGTGCTGGGACCCCAGAGCTGGATGCAGTTATCCAGGTGGTTTCTCACAAGAACAGAGGGGGAGTATCACTTCCCTCAACCTGCTGATCAGAAGAAGACTGGAAGAAGAAGAAGAGAAAAAATCCCCCACAAAACCAACCAACCAACCAACGACAAAATCCCCACCAAAATAAAGGAACAAACAAAAACCTCCAGATATTACCACTGAAAAGAAAACCTTTGGATGACTGATCCTTTCGTAGACACACAAAAAGAAATTGAAATCTCTGCTTTCTAAGTGGACCGCTCAAGGAACAAACAAACAGCAAATAGCAAACATGCTGAAGGAAAACTTAGAAAAGCTTAATGTCCGAATCAGAGAGACTGAAAGGGGTGAAATGGACGTAAAGGGATGTCTTGGCTTTTTAGGGTATTTCTTTAGCCAGCAGAAGTGCAGAGTTACCAGGCCTTGGAAAGTTATAAAATTCTTATTTTTCCTGCTTCAAATACTTTGTGTCATTAAAAAGACAAGAAGTCAAGGTGGCAGAAAGCCTCACAGAAAGCATGTGAGGAGAAAATGCAGGATTGCATGGCACCCAGAGGTCCAATGAAGGTAGGCTGTCTATGGAACAGCAGGCAGGCTCTTTTTGAGTTCAGTATGCGTGAGCTGGAGCTGAAAAGAGCACTGCAGCAAATGTGGTCTGTAAAAATTAAAACTGTTTTAGGAAGAAGGAATAAGAATGCATTAAAATAGACACTGATGTGTTGCAGGATGAAAAAGAAGATGGAAGAGCTTGTAAAATTTACTGCAAAAGAGAATATTAATCTGATAGAAAGGATTAATATTTGAGGAAAGTATGTATTCTTATCTCAAGGCCAGACATTTTTTTCACATCCACAGTGCAGACCAATTGCACTATTTATACTAGAAATGTTGCCTTCCTTTCTGCAAGGAAGAAAGTAGTGCTGGACATCAGTGACAGTGTTTATTACCTCTAATAAAATTACAAATGCCAAAGATGTGTTTTCTATCTGTGAGCTTGTCAATGCACAAAATGGCCACCTAATTTAATGTTCTGCAGCACTCATAATGGTTCTTCACCAAGAAATAAAAATGTCCTCATTTTAAAAATACTGCAGTAAAGAAAGTTCTTTTGTTTTAGTGTTAATGAGAAAAAAGTAAAAGTTGTAAGTATGAAACAGTGATTCAGAGCAAAATTGTGGCTGTAGGTGTGAGTTTTGTGAGTTGACCATTTTACAGATCCTCAGCCCAGCTTTTAATAGTAAAGCTGAAACAGCTTCCTCTTCCTTTATAGAATCATAGAATGGCCTGTGTTGGAAGGGACCTTAAAGATCATCTCATTCTAACCCCCCTGCCATGGGCAGGGACACCTTCCACTATCCCAGGTTGCTCAGCACCTTATCCAACCTGGCCTTGAACACTTCCAGGGATGAGGCATCCACAGCTTCTCTAGGAAACCTGTTCCAGATCCTTGCCACCCTCATAGTAAAGAATTTCTTCCTAATACCTAATCTAAACCTACCCTGTTTCAGTTTGAAGCCATTCTCCTTGTCAATTCACGCTGTTACACACAACAGTCCTACCTCAAGCATGACTTGGTAACACCAGAATTGTCACACAACAGTTTTAACTACAAGGTCACATTCAATGCACTTGGCTTTTCATGCCTTTGCTTTAAGCAGGGATGCTTTAAAAGCTTTTCTATATCATTGCATTAATAAGAGGACTCTAGAAATTTGTTAATAAGTACAGAATACAACAGAAAGCTTTCCAAAAATTAACTTAAAGAATGCAAGCTTGAAGGTTTTGGTTTCTGAGAACTAATAAATACCTGCAGAGTGTGAAATATTGTCAAAGTGTTAGTTGCATCTAAGGAAAAGAGCACCTTTTGAAGTGGTGAGACACTGCAGTTTGCGCTGCATACCTGTACCCTAGTGGTTAGGTTTTGGCAGACACATTCAAAGAAATCACTCAGGAACCCTACAAGCCAAATGAAACCTGCACAAATTGCTGTGCCTAGATTCCAGCCTGCTGCCCTTCTTTCTCTTTAAAAACAACCTGAAATTAGAATTTCTTAAAATTGTCTAATACCTTTTCCAAGTTATGCACAATAGACTGTAAAATATTGGCTTGACTGTTCACATTTATTAAGAAGAGCTCTCTTGAAACACAAAAAGTTTAATTTATACCATTCTGATTATGCATCACATATCATATGTTTAATTTTACTATAGTTTTCAGTTTAGCTCAAAGTGTGGAGATATTTCTCTGCTCCTAATTTCATATTTGTCATCATAGATAACCCCAAATATATGTTTCTGTAACTGATACTCAGCTCAGCAGTTAGAAAAAGGTCAAGCAGAAATAAGGAGGAAGGTGACAAACTGCATTACTTAAGCACCACTTTGCTACAAGGTAAGAAGGAGAAAACTAGAACCAGTTTTCTGACTTGGTTCTTTAAGGTCTCAGCACTACCAGTCCATAGCAAGCTCTTATTCCTAGCAAATGGTTATTGTGGTTTATTGTTTTGAGACAACACCAAAACAACTTCAGAACAGCAATATTTTAAAATGTCTCTCCTCTTTATACATTAAACTTATTTTTAAAAAAACCAAACTTGTCAAAAGGAAATTTTTACCTACTTTTAAAGGCTACCTGAATGGCCAGCTGTCATGCAAAGTAAGAGATTGGTCTAAGAAAAGAAAGAATAATCAGAAATTCTTTGTAAATATTATACAGTGTGTATGAATGCTCATTGGGCCACAAACCCAAGTATCCAGTTTATTCTGAAAAGCAGATGCTCATATATGATACCTGAACTAGAAGGCTGAATGCAAGAAATACCTGCCTTCAGAGAAATCAACAATAGAACTGTTAGAATTCACTGAGCCTCTGGAAAAAAAAAAAAATCTTTAATCAATACAAGTAAAGGAAACTTAAGCCGGGATATTTCATTTTTATAGTCTTATTTTACAATCTCAGCAACACCAACAACCGTGCTATCTCAAGCTATGTTTGTGCAATGGTACATGTCTAAAGGTGTCTTCCAGGTATCAAGCAGATGGACACAACTTTAGGTGTTGAACACAAACAGTTCCCTACTGACTTTAGCAGAAGATGTATGCACTCTACAGCCCTGTAAATAGGCCACCTTCTCAGTGCTTAGGCAAGAATTAGATTCCTAGCCTTAGCTATTTAATGTAACAGCAAGAGCAGATTGCCAAATAGAACATAAATCCCTTGAACTGTGAGATCTTGTATCTAAGACATGAGAAATAATTCAAATACCAAATACAGCATTTCAGGGTTAATACCTAGATTTCATCAGAAAAAAATCTTGGTTGTATGTACTACACAAGGTCACAGCTCTTGGCTGCGAATCAGCTAATCTATTTATCCCAAAAAGCAAACTCCAAGGCATGATGTTCCCACTGAGCTGAATGCAGAAGAAGCTCATGTGAATGAGTGAATCCACCTCAATCGCTTATCTATCTGATTCATGAGGTTGCAAGAGTTCAGGTTCCTCAAAACATAACCTACTGAATGACAGCCAAATGCAAATAACAAGTCAGCACTGCTGTGCAGCCACCCAGCAAGTGGGTGGTTTCACCCAGCTCCTCTGGAGTACAACTGGTTTTTAAAGAGGTTTGAGGCAGAGCTTAGAGGTCATAATTATATAAGAAATGTGATTCTATTGACTGAGAAGGGAAGCTAATTAAAGCAGATTTATGTATACAAAATGGAAAAGTTTCAAGACTAGCTAGGCAAAAAATAATTTCAGAGCATAAAGTGAAACTGAAGACTGTGAGTTGGGTATTGAAATACCATTAGGAAGAAGTCAGATGTAGAGTTCTCCCACTCTGGATGGTCACTCTTATGTCACAATAGAGAAAGTGTAGATGCAGTGGTTTTTACCAAAGGCAGTTCTTCCTTTTTCTTTTCTTGCAAGGGAAAAAATTTTCCTTATAGATGTTCTTTTTTTTTTTTTTTTGAACAAATTTTGTCAAAATTTTAAAAGTAAGCAGTATATTATTCTAATTAATTTTGTTCCCCACTCCTGTGTTCAGTTTTTCAGTAAGTAAACCAACTGTAAAATGTTATTAAAATACTTATACAGCAGATGTTTCATTAAACTAGGAATTTTCTTCCTCGTTGTACAGCTTCTTCTATTATTTTCCTCTAAAATTTTCTTCCTACTAGAAAGCTCCGTCCTCAGCTGTAGTCAGAATATGGGAGTTGTTATAAATTCTTTGGGGAAATTTTTTGGATGATATTTGTTTTGAAGTTGTTTTGATTTATTATTTTTTTTATTTGTTTTGTTTGAGGTTTTCTTTGCATTGGATTCTTGAGGAACACTGCAGAGTAATAAAGAAGAGCGAAGGTACTTATGTGGCTTTTAATTTAGACCTCTACTATTCCTAATTAAACAGAAGATCAAGAGAGATGCCTTATAAAATAAAGCTGCAGGTACCTGGAGTCTTATATATACACATGCACATATGTATGTTTAAAATGGGGGTTTTTTTCCCTATCCCAATATGCCTACAAAGCAGGTAACCGAGCAGGGAAAACAAAATTATTTTCATGTCCAGTTCTCCAGGGGGAAACAAATCCTGATGTATATAAATATAGGAAGGCACTGAAATTGCATAGTGAGTCAACAGTTCTGAGTACAGCACTATTTTCTACTCTGTGATCTTTATGCACTTCCTAAGCTTCTTTCCCAAGGTCAAGTTGCAGCCATCTCCCATCTCTATCTTCAGGGCTGGCAGTCAAGCAGATTGAGATCTTTGTTCCTTTAGTGCCTTACCTTGGCCTTAGTACAACAAGAACTAAACATTCAGTGCCCTCCTGGAAGTAACATCTCCTAGAAATGTCTCCATTCTTTTCTTCTATTAATTCCCTTGAGAGTCCATTCTTAGATGTCTGAACTCCTTGATTTTAGGTGCTGATTCTGCCAATCACCCATTCTGTTTATCTCTTCAAGTAAATAAAACTCTTTTTTTCTCACTTGTTGCATGGATATTCATACAAAATCAAACAAACTATTTTCCAGTACCACATAAGAGTTTAAAGCAGACAAAATAGCAGAAGGGTAAAAGATGTATGCAACTGAACAGGGTGAAGGTAAATTTAATAAGCAACTAAATATTTATTTGTTATCCTAGTGAACTTTACCTGATGTGAACTCCCTCTGAGAGAATAACTTGGATCTGTCCTTGGACCACAAGTTCCGCAGGCTCCACATTTCATTTCAGGTGACATCAGCCTTTCAGGATTAGCATGTCTTTATCCTTTCCTGGACTAGAAGCTATCCATATCAGGAAAACTAAACACAAAGGCATTGCCACATAGCACAAAGCAAGATGCTGTGCATGAAGCAATGATGTCTATATTGTTTCAACACAGAATAATGGTTCCCAATTCCCAATAACTTCACTCCACACAAGGAAGCAGAACTCTTTGTTGGCCTTAGCTTTCTTAACGCATGCTAGCTCTCAGATTTCACTTCTACCCTACAGCTAATTACAGCTGGTCTAAATTTGCTGGCAGAATGTGCTCCAGCCTTGCAGCATAAGTTGATATCTGTAGTATCATAACACCACTGGCTCTTTTGATACCAGTTTGGAACAATATCTAAGAAATATACTTTGAAGAAGAGTATAAACTACTCAGTTAAACTGTCTCTCTCTGCAGGATGACAACATTTATTCAAATTCCATTCTTGTGGTTTCCTTAAGGTAACTGGTGATGCTTGCCCTATTGAAAATGGCCATGGGAAAGAGACATTAATAATCACGTCTAAAATAAATGATCAAATGAAAGGCCAGTTGAATGAACTATAGAGTTTTCTTTCTCAGAAATACAGCCTGATATTTAGTTTGTATGAGGATATTCAAAACAGGAAAAAAATCAGAGTCAAGGAGGCAACCTTAAGAGAGTCAAGAAACATCTAAATTCTGTGTAGCAAAATAAAACCATAGAAAATATGAAAGATTGTCTCTATGTGCCCCAGTATTCCAAATTGTCTGTGGGGAACTCTCAAGGGTTTCATCTGTTTTATTCTCCTGTCAGATTCTTCAACAGCCTTTGTTTGCATTGTTTTGCTCTTTTATGTCAAGTTTCCTTCTTTATCCTTCTCTTTCTACATCTTCCCTGAAATTTTTCTGCTGGTGTACACAAACAGCATTTCTTATGAGCAAAGGTGATTCAAAAACTCTTGGGCACTTTTCATCTACCTTAGACAATGATTTCATAAGTTTCAAATTTATCACATGTGGGAAACATGCAGATCAAGGTTAAAGCTAAAAAATATACTGGAAACATATTCAGTGTAAAAATGACAGCATGTTTCATTGCTATAGATGAAATATATTAATGGTTCTTTAAAAATTAATAGCACTATGAATAAAACAAAAGACTAATGTACAAGTGCCATCAATGCTTGTGGGTGTTAGAAAAGCCACCCAACCTCCTGTCAATCCTTCTGAATCCTAACTTTCATCACATCTTTGTTTTCTTCTTTTATTTCCATTCCTGACCCAGGGATGATTATACAAATTGAATTATTTTCCCCATAGAGCACTTGTTTGTGAGCCACTGGCCTGCTCAGCAAGCAAAGTGCTCTGTGTTACCTTGCCTACCAGAAGATTTTCCATTTATCAGTGGCCATAGCTTAGATCAAACACAGTTCCACACAGCTCTGAATTCATTGTCTGTAGTATGTGAGAAGCGTGACATTCATGTCTTCAGATTGTTACTCATCCAGCACTCAGTAACTTACCCTTGGTGCTTTAAACACCTACCAGGATAACCTCAAAAATTAACACAAAAGCTACCCGTAGCTGGATATTTGCAATGGTATCTGGATTCAAAAGCTGCAGTGGAAATGTCTGGGTTTATTAAATTTTAAAACATTTTATTACAGAAATCATAAAGGGGATTTCTGCACACAGCATTGGGAACTACAGCAGAGTTGAAAGTCCACGTCCAAGCTGAGATATTTAACTACACAAGTACAACACGGGTTAGAGTTCTGACATATACTTGTAATGAAAAAGAAATGTAATTAGAACCAGCTAACTATTCTCCAAAACTCAATTCTATTTCACCATGGTTACCAACAACATAAAATTGATTGCCTGCGATGTCCTCTCCTTCATTTGTCACATGATTCTTCCATAAAATGCATCTGATGCTTCTGGAGGCAGACTCAGACAACTCCATGTTTTTTGCCCTAAGGACTTTTAAAATGATACTCAGTTGCTCAATGAGGACATACTAGAAACTGTCCATTTGGAAGTGGATTGTAGTTGTCTTAAGCAGCCTTTGACCATCAAAATTAAAATATTTAACTGTGTTTAAATTTGTTTCACACTAATAGGATAAAGAAAAAGAAGGCCAAAACATGATCATATTTTTAAGAAGCTGTTATCATGGCATCTCTTTTAAAAAAAAATTATTATTCAAATAAATGAAGTTATTTAGATTCTAGTAGTTTATGACCTATGGCTGTCTGTCAGAAATATTAAGAAACTTACATTTATTCATGTCAGTTATATCAATCTACAACAGACAGCCTATAAAGTTCATTTCCTATTAAAAATGGCTTCAGTAGCCTATCAGAGAATGTTGCTAAGCCCTGTATTATCCCCAAAATTAGAATAAGTTTGTGTAGGATACATGAAAGCATTTTGAAAAGAAGGAATAAAACCTAAATAATTATGTTTCAATCAATTTTGTTAAAAGTTGAAAGACTAGTGATTACATCTCTTAAAGTGTTCAAAATTCTGTAAAAATTACACTTTCTGACAACAGCAGTTCATCCGGGTAATAAGCAAATAAGACAAAATACCTCCCCCACATACTGTTGACCACACAGTAATTATGTAGCAAGTCTATACATTAAAATGACCTGTACCTCCCACATAGTTTCAATAAAAATATAGCCACAAAAAAAAAATGCTTTCCCTTCTCATGCTCATGTAATGATATTTATAAAATAGTCAAGTTATCTTAGAGAGAAAACTGTAGTTATGCTGAGAGCAAGACTGGTTAAGATATAAAATTGTTCCCAGCAGTTAAATCACATGACTTCAGAAACAGTATTCTCTTTCCATCATAAAGAAAACTACTGAAATTTCTTCCCTGTTGGCAGCTCAGTGAATCTAAGTTACCTCTGCTTAGGTACTGTGTTGAATGTTTCTTCTGAAAAAAATTACCACGTAAGCCTCAAACAAAACTGAGGACACTGGGACCAAATTAGCTGCTATGGTGGAGACCGTTCAAGGCAGGAAAGCAAAGAGCATCTGTTCCTCTCACAGCAATTCTATTTGTTCAAGTTTCAGACAGAACTGAAAAGTTTCTGAATGCTCAAAAATTCCATGTTTCATTCCCCTGGTTTTGAGGGGTTGGGGGGAAACCGCAAAGAACGACCCTAGTGTGTCCAGTTGTAGGAATTTCCTCAAGTGAAGTAAGATGACCAAAAAATTTAATCAATCAGGACAACATACTCTCCCAGAAGTATTTCAAGTCAGAGTGACCAGTAATTTTAGCATGTATTGTCAAAAAAGAGGAGTTCATATAAGCAAATTGGAAAAATATCACTTTGTAAGATCAGATAGAAAAGCGTATGGCCATAATTCTGGTTTTTACAGGTTTACAATGCAAACTCTGAATATACCAAGTCCATCCAATGACAGAAGTAATTAAAAGCACTAGTAAACTTCAATGAAAAAAAAAATTCCCAACTCCATACCTCATGCTATTGTCTTGGTTACTAGTGATGTAACTTTTCTCCTTATGTCATATAACTTCTCTTTAAAAAGTTCCAGGTGGTGTAACAGTTTGTAGTGTAAACCACAGTTTTCATTAGGAAAGATTTTAATGCTAGGAATCTCAGATTGTCTCTTCTTTTTCCTTTTTTTCTAGTACAATAAGATCTATCAGCCATCATAATACTCTGCCAAATTATTCTGGACAAAAATACATTGTTGAAGATAATTCAAGTTGAAATGTCAGTGGTTTATTTTGTCAGTAGTTTTGACCTAATCTTCAAATCCCAGAAGAAAAACAAAGAATAATATTAGATTCCCTGAAATCTAAGTCTACACATAATCCCGTGGCTATGTGGAGATAACCTAGGAGAATAGGATTACAGGAGCCTATATTTCAAGAAAAAAAAAGGAAAAACAAACCACATACATTTAAAGTCATACTGGTATAAAGTGTAGATTATCCAAATTTCTCATGGAATTCTCTTCATCTGTCCAGACAATCTGGCACTTAAAAAGAGAGTAACAATTTTATAGGTATCAATACTTACCTGTAAAATAGGACTGAAAAGCACTTCATTGTTAATTTCTTGTTCAGTACTAGAACCCTGTAACGATTAGAGGAAAGGTTGTTAATATCAAGAACACTGTTGTAAAGAGACACAAATTATTCCAAGGAAGTTACTGTTCATGAACATACTCCAAAAATTAAGAATTTAGAATAAATTATTAGCCACTGAAACCACAGCCTTAGTGAGCAGGAGTCTAATTTCCAGGCACCCTCCTACTTATATATTCCAGACACACAGTTTGAGGTATTTTTGCCCGTTTGAGCAATCTTTGTCAGGGAAGTATGTCATGCACTGTCTGAAATGGCAGACAAGAATGGATGTTTTCCTGGAAATACTCATCCAACTTGCTCTTTTTGGCTATAGCTTGGGCCACGATGCAGCACTTTATTGCCATGGAGAACAAAAGGTCTGTCCTGTCCTTGGGAATTCTACACAGCAGCTATTTGTAAAGCTCTCAAACCCCACTGAAAGCAAGTCTTCATGCTCTGAAATAGAAAATTCCCCATTACGAACCTTACTCAAACAAATGACTGGATTTCCCTCCCAAATTAAGGGAGTTGCCTTTAATTTACAGCATTGCATGCTGCAACACATGGAAATTTGAAGAGAGAATGAATTTGAGCAATATAGAAAAGAAAATGTAATTAAAATTTTGTTCAGAAGCAGATTGCCATTAAAAAAATAAGTTTATATTTACTCATGATATAACATATGTAAGCAAACTTCTCAAAAACTCGTGTTTGCAACTAACATACATTGATATTAAAATCAATAATCTACTCTGTTATCTTTACACCAATCATAAAATATCAAAGCATGTGGAAAAGCGCTTTATTTTTAGGTTAAAATATATGTGGCAAAAGTATTTCAGTTTGCCAAGCACACTCGCAAATGGTGGGAGACACCACATAAAATCACGCTGCTCCAGTTGACTAAGGCAGGGGAGTCCCACTGGCTCCCGGGATTTCTGGACCACAGCAAGAATGAGGCAGAGGGTCCATTACAAAAAGAATGCAACTGTGTAATTTAAGTTTCCATCGTAATGCTTATGTACAAAATGGCAAAATTAAGTTTGAAGGGTGTTAAGTACCTTTTAAAAGCCAAACCATATGGTAAATCAATATGGTCGTGCAAAACCAGAGGCACCCCTCAGATTTCTGAGGATTTTCACTAACCTTCTTGGGTTTTGGAATTATGAATATGCCACTACAGTATAATGACTGCAATTAGTGCTAGCAAGAAACAAAATTATGATTGATAGAACACTGTAATTCTCTGTATATTATATACTGGGTTTACTCCAACAGCCTTTGCTCATGTAGGAGTTCAAATAAAGATCTATAGAATCAGATGAAAAGATAGAAAATTTAACATTCATCTCAGTAGTATGAGTGTCTTTTAAATCCACACAGCCAGTGCTTCTATTTATACACTATGTAGAACTACAGGCTTACAGAAGCTACCAAAATTCATTATCTAGAAAAATGGAACCTAAAACAAAGAAACAGAAGAACAGCAGTTGCTCCCAGAATGCTTCAAATTCCAGATTAAAGACATATATAGACCATATTAAAGAATTTTTTTCCCAGAGGAAACTTGGTTGTACATGGAAACAGAGAAAAAAATTGTCTCATTCGTAGCTACACATTTTCAAAATCTAGAATTCGATGAAATGGATATCCAGGTAGTGTATTTGCATCATAAAAGTTTTCAGAAGAGAGATTTTAACATAGATCAAAGAAAAGACAATGATGACTTAAGTTAGTTTCTTAAGACTTGGGGGCTTTTTGGTTTTTTTAATAAACATTCAATACTGATAAAAAAAAAAAGGATACTACCCAGATAAATAATAAGACTGTAATTGCAACTGTAATTGCAGAGTAGTTCCATTTAGTGGCACTAATTCCAGTGAGTGAAAAGTAACAAGCAAGATTAAAAATTGGTCTTGTGTCAAAAGGTTTATGTCAGAACCACAAATGACATTCAAATATAAGACATTGCCCTAAAAAGGACGGTTTCTACAGAGACATTAAAAATATGATAACTATAAAATAAACATTACAAAAAACAATTTTAAAAATCTGTTTATAATTTTATATATTTTTAAATATAAAAATTGTATAAAGCATAATAGTTTCTTAAGAGTGCACGCAGGCAGAATTTGTGGATTTTTAGTTAGCTTATATATTGTTAGTGTTTTTATAAGTGTTGTAGTTTCTCTGCCAGCATGCATTTTTGATGACTGACAAATATATCATCATCTTAGTCCTACATTTTGGTTTTATCTTATCAGAAGAGTTTGCATGCATGATTTTCTGCTGTAAAACCTGGTATCTGGAGAAAACATGTATGTTGCCACCCGTATTAAAGAAAAACAGCCAGCAGGCACATTGATCAAGAATGAGTTGAGATATATGTGAACAGTTAAAAAAAAAATTGGTGCTCTTGCTGATTTCGCCTTTGTTGTATTTTAAAGAGTGGAAAAACAAAAAAAAAGATAATTCTTGGGCTAAAGGTATTATGCAAGGATATATTTGAATTCAGGTTTCTGATCCCGCAAACCTACTGACAGACACTGAGGTCAAATAGGCTGCTTTTGAACCTTGCAGTTGAGAGTAAGGCTCATCCCACAGCAATCCAATTCCACCATAGGCCTTTAAAGAGAACCCCACAGAGTGAGTGACCTACATCCCAACAACAAATGAGTCGATCCACCTTATAACAGACTAGCAAAACCTACAAAAGCTTTAAAATGGACTGTGAAGCACAAGCTTTCTTTTTCATCTTCAAGGGCAAACCTTCTGCTAACTGACTGTGTAGCAAAGCAAGATCCTTGGTGAGCAGGTTATTCCAAACTTGCCCATAAGTCCATCCTTTTGACATCACCGTCTGTCACATGACTGGTTCAGCACTACTGTGTCTGAGCTACCCTGGGGATACACCACATTCAGTGACTACACCAAATTACTTCTGTACTTTGGGTTATATTCAGCCAGTATCACTCAATTTTATGGTGCAAATACTATTTGAAAGAGATACTGGAAGAAAAACATGAAGACAAAATTGCGTGCTTTGGTGTGCAGTACACATGATCAATTCATTGCAAGCACCCAGGGTCACATGTCGATCACACTGAATGTTTGTTTGTTGTCATTTTAATGAGGATAAACTGGGGACAAAATTTAGTGGGGTGGGACATTTATGTTGTGTGTTTTGGTTGATTCAGCCTATATGGGTTTGATTCTTCCCATTTATTGAACACCCTCTGGAACAGACAGTTCTGTAAAAGTCTTCCAAGGAATGGCAAACAGAGCAAGTTAGATCAGTCTTGTTTTCAGGTCTTGTATCTGATAATAAAATACCAAGTCACCCTTATTGTTATCTAGTACTTCCTGTTAGACACTCACATGATGTTAAGTCTTATTATGAAACCTGTTGGACTTTGGGCAGATGTCTAAGGAATTTTTAGATGTGAAGAATTCGGGGGGGGGGAAGACATTAAAAAATGTTAACATTTGCTTGCAAAACTGGCATGGAAGCACAAAACCAGTGGTAACAGTAGCTCTGGAGTGTTGCATATGGCAAAATTCAGACTTCTCCTAAAGTCCTGGAAAACTCTTGTGATCAAGTATTATACAACTGACACATAAAACGGAAAGAGGACAAAAAGCACAGGGAAAATAAATACATTTTTGCATCAATATTGTAAACTATTGACACAAATAGATGTGGCTCAAAGGACTTCCTTAGCTCCTAAGCCTCCACCAGACCACCAGATGACTCCTTTCAGGTGGGAGAAAGTTCCAACATAGGAAGTAAGTCCAGGATTTTATTCTCACACTAACAAAAGAAAAAAAATTAAAGCTAGTGGTTAAGGACTAATAAAGGATTTTTAACACATCTGATTAAAATTAAAATAGACAATCTTAACAATTGTGTCTATTTACACAATTAAACTGCCCCTCTCTTCTACAGCTGTTCAGGGTTTTCGTAGCCCAGTATTCTGACTGTATTATACCCCTCTCCTTCCACTTCTTGTTCTGCCTTTATTTTATTTAACAGACTTACTTATCTTTATTTCAAGACATTTCTGGTTTACCAGCAAAGAAAAGTCAACAGAGAAAGTCTAGATAACTTGCTGCCAGAATGGAGACAGCATGAAGCCTCTATCTACAGAATCAGTCACTACAGCTGCCTATCTGTCTAGTAGTTCCCAGGCAAAGAGGATCTATATCAGTTCCTGTGCATCTTTAAGGAAATATATACAGAAGGGAATAAAGTAGCATTGGTTAGAGACAGGTAAATCAGTGGTCCTGGAACGAGCTCTTAAAATGTATCTGAGGAGGCAGATAAGAAAGAACTAATACGGAAAATTAATTCAAGGGACTGGTGTTTGTCCTAGGTATGATGCAATAACTCCAAAGCCATAATTAAGGCATGTATGTTCATTTCAGTCATGTTTAAGAAGGGCTGTGTTAAGTCAGAGATAAGCACACTGCAACAACAATAAAGTTAGCTGGGTGACCTTAAATGCTACTGTGACTTGCAAATGTTCTGACTCCTGTGGATGCATACCCCTCGTGAAACCACTTACTTTGTCAATCGTGGCAGGGTAACTACTCTGTCTATAGCTACAGCCTGCTGAAACAAAACTCTTAAATGAATTCACTTTTCTGATGAAGCATCATGGAGGGCACCTTGAACTTAATGGCAGTTTGGTTGTGCTTGCAAAGTGTGAAGAAAGTGCAAGTCTCTGAGCTAATATAGCTCAAAGATTAATTTCTAGCCTTAATGATTTTGTGAAACAGCCTTTTGAAATCATTGTGATCATACCAATTAGCTATAAAGTCCTTGTAACAATGTGCCCCCTCTTTCACAAAATATTTCTCAAGCTGAAATGAGGTCTTATTTTATTAATGTGTATTTTGGTAAGTGTATCAATGAAGTCTTTGTTAATAGCATTCTCGTGTGAATTTTACCAGACTACAGCATTTCCAGGTGTTGGGGGGTTTAGGAGTTCTTTTTTGGTTCCTTTCTTTTCCTCTTAAAGAATTTTTTCCCCATGCTAAGGGACAATTACTGGATGCTTAAGAGAGACAAAAAGACCTGGCCACGGGAAGGGAAGGTCAGCTGTCTTCTTTTACTTGTTTTTTTTTCCTTCTCTGGTGGAGGCGGAGATGCCACAAGAATTGAACTGAGAAAAAGGGTTGCGTACAGTTCCTAGGGCTCTTCTTTCTTCCGCTGTTTGGACGGGAAGGAGAGGCTGCAGTCGCTGTAGGGAGAACTCACCGTCACTGTGGGGTCCTGCCTTCTGCTGCCTTCCTTTCTACCGTGAGTGGAGTTTGCTCGCTGGAGCAACCGTTTGCACAGGGACTCTTTTCACCATCTGCTTGGGTGCCCCAGGGGCCCCGGGACCCCAAGCCCACCTTCCCCTGCTCTACCGGGAGGCAGCTGCCCTGCCTCCGCCGTTCCTGTGCTGCTGCTTTGAGGCTTCGCTGCACTGTGGCACTGCCAGCGCCGCACCCCCTGCCTGCCGAGACCTCCCGGGGTTCCCGCTGCAGCTCCGGAGTTTGATACATCTCGCCTGCCACCCGGGATTGTGTGTCCATCCCCGCTGTTCCAGCTGCTGCTCCCGAGNGAGAAGGCTGCACTGAGTTCTGGTTCTGTTTGTTATTACTGCCATAGTTATTGTTGTTTTGTTTACCTCACTATATATATATATATATATATATACATACATACATATATATAAAAGTAAAGAACTGTTATTCCTATTCCTCATGTTTTTGCCTGAAAGCCCCTTAATTTCAAAATTATAAGAATTCAGAGGGAAGGGGGTCACATTCTCCATTCCAAGGGAGACTCCTACCTTCCTTAAAAGACACCTGTCTTTCAAACCAAGACACCAAGAGACTAAATTTAACAGCAGTAGAGTGTTTAAGGATCTGAAACATCATTCAAAATAAAAATAAAGTGCTGAACTATTCAAATACATATCCTTTACCTCTTTCTTTTCTGTTGTAGTGGGGTAAAAAATAGATTCAGCACATATTTAGCTCAAGGAAAGCTACATAAGATGCAGGAAAAATAGAAATGGACTATTAAAAAAAGAAAAAATGAACAGAGATATATGGCAATACTTGCAGTGACAGGGAATGTAGAGAGCTGCTGTATACATTGTCGCAAGTATGAATTTATTTTCATATATTAGAATATGCATATGTATTATAGAATAACAGCACTTGCTATGGCACTTTTCACTTTTAGAAACATACTGAGCTATGTGGAGGTTTTTACCTTGGTTTTGCTACATTTAAAGCTTCACTTGCTCCTACAATGCACAAAGGTCAGTAACACAAACACTTATTTGTGTACACATGCAACCACGATAAATGAAACACAGCATCTGGATGTATTTCATTCAGAAATCACTGAACCAAAGGAATTGGAAATCAAAGCCAAGAGAACAGGCAACAGTAACTGTAATGGTCTGACAGGGATAGCATCAACAACATAGGCTACACTCCCCCTAAGGCACACTTAGACAAGCAGAAAATCCTAACAGCATTTGGTAGGGGAGCACGCTCTGGGAACAGCAGGGTCCTCAGACCCAGTTTGGCAAAGCTGGTAGCCATGGAGCTGACAACTTCCCTTACATGATGGCTCTTGTGTCAGAGGGCAGTGCTTGGGTGAGTCCAGACCAGGACTGGTGATGCCCCTCACAGAGCTGTGGCACACAGTGCTACCAGCAGCCTCAGGAGCACCTGCATCCAGCTGCTCATGGATTCTTCAGGATTAGAACACAATACTCACTTGGGCAGAGAGAAACCTAACAAGGTTCAACAAGGAACATGTAGGGCCCTGCACTCAGGGAGGAATAACCTCAAGTACAGGCTGGGGCTGATTTGTTAGCAATCAGCTCTGCTGAGAAAGACATGAAGGACATGGGAGTCTTGGTGGATGACAAGTTGACCATGAGCCATCATTGCCCTTGTGGCCAGGAGGCCAAAGGTATCCTGGGGTGCATCAAGAAGAGTATGGCCAGCGGGTCAAGAGAGGTGACCCTTCCCCTCCACTCACCCAAATGAGGCCACATCTGGAGTGCTGTGTCCAGTTCTGGGTTCCACAGTTCAAGAAAGACATGGAGAGGCCCAACAGAGGCCACAGAGATGATGAGCGATCTGGAGCACTTCTTACAAGCAGAGACTGCAGGAGCTGGGCCTGATTAGTCTGGAGAAGACTGAGAGGGGATCTCATTAACGCTTACAAATATCTCAAAGGAGGTTGTCAAGAGGTTGGTGCCAGACTCTTCAGTGGTGCCCTGTAACAGGGCAAGGAGCAATAGCCGTAAACTAAAACACAAGAAGTTCCACTTCAACATGAGGAAGAACTTCTTTACTTTGAGGGTGGCAGAGCACTGGAACAGGCTGTTGAAGGAGGTCATAGAATCTCCCTCACTGGAGACATTCCAAACCCACCTGGACACATTCCTGTGTCACCTGCTCAAGGTGACCCTGCCTTGGCAGGGACATTGGAATGGATATCTCCAGAGGTTCCTTCCAACTCTGACTATTCTGCAATTATTTTCTGTGAGTTTGTGAATTTCTGTTTATTTGCATTTCACTGAGTTTAATAAAGTTATCCTTGGCTTTTTAGTAAAGCCTCTTATGATATCACTCCCTCTTCTTTGCTGGTGACAGGTTTTGCTTGGTGTTTTATCTAAAGACTTTTGGCAAAGATCAGCTAAAATTACTTTTCAAACTGAAAGATTAGCCTATTCCTGTCTTAGGTAAAAGTATTTTGCAATAGTTGGGATTTGAACAGAACTTGTCCTCAGGTACAAAACCCTAAAATATTAACCAAGGTAAAAAAAAAAAGGAGAGAGCATAAGGTATTCTTCCATTGCCATGCATATGAAAAGCTCTATGTAGCATGTACGTCTATGTATAAACATATATATATGTTTATGCATCTATAAGAAATCTTAAATGTATGATTCACAACAGAGTTACTTTCCTGAACTACATCTGCTTTCAAGACTCAGTTAGTGAAACATCTGGAAAAAGGTCAGTCTGAAATAATTCTTGCCACAATACTACAACATGCAGATTACAGCCGCTATTTACTGTGAATTGCAGTTGCACTGTGTCTGGCTGAGATAGAGTTAATTTTCTTCAGAGCAGGTGGTGTGATGCTGTGTTTTGGATTTATGGTCAAACAGTGCTGATAACACACTAATGTTGTAGCTGAAATGTGTTTGCACAGCACCTGCCCATTTCTCACTCCACACTCCCAGTGAAAACATTGTGGGGTGCACAAGAGGCTTGGAGGGGATGCAGCCAGGAAGATGACTTGAATTAACCGAAGAGATAAAACATCATGATCAGTGATAGGAGGGGAGAATAAAGGGATTTAGGCAGGTTAGACATCTTTTGCTCAGAAACTGTCTGGACATAGGTCTACTTATGGGAGGTGGTGTGTCCTGGGGTGACTGTATGATACTGTATTCCCTATAGTCTGCTCTATGCCAGACATGAATCCTGTGCCTTTTTGTGTCTTTAAGCTGTTTCTCAGGAGAGGGGGGAGAGAAGCCAGGCGAACTTTTCAAAGCGGTTTGTGCTCAAGGACACACTCCCCTGCATTCTGCTGCTGCCGAGCCAAGGAAAGCATCTTCCTGGTTTTTTTCCTCAGCTCTCTGTCTCTCTGCAGCACGGAAGAGAGTCGCATTCTCTCGTTTTTTAGCTAGCTTATTTTTCATTAGCTAAAGCACCGAGCCTTGGGACTCTGGTTTCTTCTTCTCTTCTGGACTGTTCAGCAATGCGGATGCTGAAAAAGCTTCAGCAGAGAATTTCTTTAGCTCTCTGCAGCACTTTTGTGAAAGTTCTGTCTTTCCCATGCAAATAACTCACAACAATGTTACCGTTTTATAAACTACTTGCAGCTGCAGGTTGTTTTGCAGCATTGTTATGGTTCTAACTAGAAAAACATCCAGAGATGGGTGTCTTAGAACTTGACCAATCCCCTTAAGGGGTGGATGGCAAAAACCAATTACCTTATGCTATTTCATACACTTTTGCAAACTAACATATAAAAAGCCTTCTGATAAATCATTAAAGGAGGGCTTTTGCCTTGTTTCCTGATATCCCTGCACCTGGACTCCGTGTCGTTTCTCTACTCGTCCGTGGGGAAAACAGTGACACAGCAACACCAGGACATCACCGGGAAGCCCTTCACCGCGGCCCAGAGGGGCCCATGCTGAACTCCAGCTCCGGAGAGAGAGCAGAGCCACGCCTACGAAAGAGTGAATTTTACCAGGTTCTCTCCACAGCGAGAGGTTTTATTATTTAACATTATTCTTTTTCTCGTGCCTGTGTACACTCTGCTTGTTAAATAAATAACTTTTTTTTTCCCTTTCCTCCAAGAAATTTCTTTCCGAACCTGGTGGGGGAGGGGTGGCTGTAACCTGCCTTCTTTGGAGGAGACATTCCTTCCAGAGCATTTCCCTTAATTTGTCTCAAACCGGGACATGGTGGTAATTATACTTTCATCATTTTTATTTTATTTTTGTTCTCCTATTTTTCTTCACTTATCAATCCATTTTACCTTGACCCACAAATTTTTTTGCTTATACTCTTCCTTTCCTCTGCCCCCGTCCCACTGGGCAGAAGGAGGAGGAGGGAGAGAGCAGCTATGTGGTACTTAGCTGTCTACCAGGATTAACCCACGGCAACAGACTTATTAAAACTAATTTTATTTTGCATCTAGTGAAATCATCAAAATTTTAATGCTCCCTGGTTTAACCAAAGTAACACATCTAAATTCCTCATAATTTTCTGCTAAATTTGAGGTCTACAAATGATTATTTTCTATTGAGTTTTCATTAAATATTTTTGTTCTTTTAAACCTTCTAATATTCTATCTTTTGAAAGAAACTCATAGAATGGTTAGGGTTAGAAGGGACCTTAAAGATCATCTAGTTCCAACCCCTCTTATTTCCATCTCCTCCCACTAAGGCTGTGAAAGAAGCGCACAAGACAGTTCTTCTGGCATTTTTTCAAGAAAATATAGGTGTGCAACAAAGAAGGTAAAGGCTAAACGTTTTTCAGCTGGAGAAGGGGCTGCTGCCACTACTTACCCAACATAAGAGGCTTGAACATCCCAGGGTGGATCTATGATAAGAGACATAACAAGGAGGCTGTAGACCAGTCCCACAGTCCACATTCACAACTGTGCTTCATACATGCATTTTTTCAGAAGTTCATGTTCATGTCTATGTTTAAGTACTAAATATATTTCCATAATACATGTGTTGCACACTGTAAACCCCTCACACAATCACTCTGGAAATGAACAGGTTTAAATTTTCAAAACCCTGGCTGCATCCTGAAGCGCACTTTGTTGTCAGCAAGTTTGTCTGAATCCAGCATCTTTGACACTGCAAATCTTTGTACAGATGCAAGGATTACTTGAACTCTCTGAATGTGAGTCTTCTTCAAACATTGACTCTGGCTTCAAGTGTTCAAATCTACACCAGTTTTCTACCATAAATCTGTTCAGACTTGCAGGAAAATAATGTAGGTAAATATATTTGCCCCTAAACTTTCCTATTCATAATCGTAGTGAAATAGGCAGTGCGCACAGAACCTACAAAAGCTTCCCCTGTGGTTTTCCACTATTTATACTTACACAAGATGGCTTTTAGGAGAGTTTGAGTGAAGAGTTTATAAACCAAACCTCATTATCTAGTTTTCAATTGAATTTCAGTAAGTGTTTGTTTGTTTGTTTGTTTGTTTGTTTGTTTGTTTGTTTGTTTGTTTTAATCCCTCTAATAATGCTAATCTTTGAAAGAAACTTCTATTTTTTAATTTTGGAGGTTTTTAATAAGAAATGGTGCCAATGTATTTAGACACAAATCTCTTTCATCTAGGCTGGACAGTGCAAAGTAAATGCAAAAATGAACCAGTGTGAAGATTTAACACCACATTCTCTCAGCACTTCCCATTCCCCTTGTCTGCTGTCTGGGATGTTTGTGTAATCCAGTTGTGAAACAAGATTTTGGGCTTTGAAGTGTGCAGCCTTAAAATAACTTTGAAGATACTGAACAAGAAGTAACAAAGTCCATTTGCTATGAGGTAATAGACCAGGTTAATACTTTGTATGACCAAAGCATCATGATTCAATAATACCAGTTGTTTGCTTTTTCTACTGTCATTCGCACCTCACATGACTTCACTAAGTTTTATATGGTTAAAAGTGAAGCTTAAAAGATTATTCATCAGTCAGATTCTCTTGACTAGCATTTTCAAAATCAAAGGATATCAGTGCTTCATTCTGACATTAGGATGTTATGACAATTAGGTTTTGTTTTAAAAATAAATTTCAGATCATGTGCCAAAATATATTATAAGAGGATAAAAATGAGTAAAAATCTCTTCAAAATTTCTTTCTAAAATTAAGGACATATGTAAACTTAGAAACTTCATGCCAATTCCAGAAAACAGCATGAAAGTTGGTTCAAAGGAAATCGCATTTTTTAGCATATACACCTTAAAATTTCTAGTGTTTTTGTTTTCAGTATCAATAATTGTCGTATTACATCTTACAATACCAAGAGTTCATCAAAAATCAAGTTCTATGTATAATACTATTGTTTTCAGTAATGATATTTCCTTTTTCTTCTTTTTTTTTTAATTGAAATACTGCAGACTCTCCTCCTGTAAAGTTTTCAGTCAGTTTTTTTGAGGCCTTGATTCCCTCATGCACACCAAAGACTTATTCAAGAGTGTATTTTCCATTCAGTAGTACTTACAGCTAACATTCCAAAACTCAATATGGACTCAAGAATTTAGGATTTAGCAGACCAAAAGCCTTCCAACACTGCAGTACATGCACACTCACTTATTTTTGTGTTTCCAGGAGTAGGTATGTTCATAGAACAAAATAAAAAGCTCCCACGTGCCTCTGAGGAGAAGGAAGGTAATGCAGCTACACAAGCACAGAGCTTGAATTGTAAGTTTATTTACAGTTTTCTAAGGCTGTCTTAGAAATTGAACTCCATGGTGTTACATGCTGTTGTGTGTTACACACCTGTCATAAAACACTTAATTTGGTGTTGTACACAAAGCATTATCTTGAAGAACAGGCAGGTTAAGAAGAATCCCTAATTTCCCAGAAAATAAACCTTATTGTTATTATCAATATTCCCTAGAAGTGGGACCTCCGTTTTATACTCAGTCCAGATAAAGAGGCACAGCATTATGTTTTTTTTGCTGAAAGGCTGACATCCACTTTAAATTCTTTACGTAGAATACGCAATTTAAAATACATTTTCCAGTGTGCAAGAAATAATTCAAAATTTAATAGAAATGAGAGCAAAGGATGTATTTTACTCTGTTCTAGTTGTGTGCTACAATTTTGGAAGAACAAAGTTGAAGGTCATCCCTCATCCAAGAATTTTATATGTATTTTCTCCAGTGAGAAATACAATTATACAATCACACAATCAGTCTGAAAACTTGTACTTATAATTCATCCCAGATTTGTTTAGTATGACTGTCTATTTCTCTAGATTCAAACAAAACCCTTAAGAACTAGTAACTTGCCCAAAGCACAGTCCTTATTCATTTCCCCTCTGAAAGGCTAATGACACAGGTAAAGGTCCCACTGAAAAGAGAAGAAAGAAAAAGAAACAGTAGATAGTCATTGTTTTAGTAACATGTGCAGACCTCAGACATATGGTGCTTTCCATCTTTTTAGAAAATTGTAGCTGTCTAGCACAACCATATCCCTTTGTTTCTCACTGAGCCACTTTTGGTAATTATTTAGAGATGCACTAAGAGCTACAAAAATGAGCTTCTCCTCTGCACCCTGGCCTGACCAAAACCAGCCACTAGGCTGCTCACAAGCACTCTCTAACCTGTTTATATAACAGATTACTTAGACTTTGACATATCTTTTCTAACGAACCAGCAGTGGCACAACCGTTTCCCTTCAAATGACATCAGCTCTGTAAGAAGTAATTATCTTCTCCAGTGATGTATCTAACCCTTCACCAGCTATGTTACAGCCATAAACAAAGATTCTTTTAACACCTGTATCTCTTCAGCAAGTGAAATTAGCTGAAACTCAGTGGTGGTTGAGTTCTTCCTTCCAATCCTGTACGTATCTGTGTCTCCAAGCCAGCTCTGTGTAAAAGTCACTGTATACTTAGACAAGTCCCTTATGTCGAAAATACTAGATATGAAGCTGACCTATTATGATAACAGATGAGAGGGCTTAAAGAGCAGTAATGGTCAAAGGCAATCTAGAAAAAAGAAGCCAGAGAAGATTTAGACTTCTGGCTATATGTTATCAGTGAAACTACCTTGGTACTCATGGTGAATTAGTGAAGCTGATCCTCTGTCTCACTGGAATAAATGTAAGCCTGAAAGCCCTCAGCTGTATTTTCAGTCAATGACATTTCATTTCATATTGGTCGAGATTTAACCTTTAATGATTTTCTGACTAGACTTATGCTTGCTAAGTCACTGCTTTGGATAAATGCTGAAGAAACCTCTAGCAGAAACAGTATAATGCCACCGAGATAATCTTTGCCCTTTGGTTTCCTGTAACCTCTCCCCAACCTACGATTCTCTGTAGTGTTCGTGATTTGTAGCCCAGCAATAGTCAAGTCTTAATTTACTTCATGCATATGCACTGAATTAAGCTGTTTCCCTCCCACCCGTATGGTGGTCTGATATGCACAGATGTTATTACAGAGTTCTGTGCCACATAAAATCCCAGCTGTAATATTACCAAAAAAAA
>VZTD01001044.1:212151-304147 GCA_013397725.1 Rhagologus leucostigma | reverse complement strand
AAAAAAAAAAAAAAGCAAAGATAAAAAGCTCTTTTACTTCTCTTCCAAAAGGCACAACAATAGAAAATAAGCCCATAAGGAACTGAATAAACATAAACAGACCCATACAACATCTGACATCTACACAGATCAGGAAGTGAATGTGGAAGACAAAAGAAAAGAAGGATTAGTATTAAATTATTTCAGACAGGATAATAATTAATTAAAAATGCTAATCTTTATAAAATAGCAGTTGACAAAAATACTTTTGACAGTCCTCTAAAACACAAGCAAGCTCTTATTTACTAAGGTTTCTCAAAATCCTGGGTTGCAGTATTTTTTAAACTGGATTGAAGGACTGTAAATTTCAGAAACTCTGTGTTCTATAGGTCAAAGTAACTAATAGTGAAAATATCTTTTTTGTAAATCCCTTCAGTATTTTGCAACTAACAGGTGCCTTTCCCTTTTTGAGCAAACATCCATACTCCTGTAACATTCACAATAAGTCTAAAACCATAGCTCCTAAACCTGAGTTCATCTCAAAGGAAGTTGGTTTTCTCTTCAAAACTGATTTTAATTTTGCTACATTGATATTTTCATCAAATCCTGCAAATCACTGCCTATAGTTGCTGATAGCCTGAAGAATCACACAGCACCCATGCTAGATTCTCAAACTTTACGCTAGTCATCCACACAATTTGGTGCGCTAGTGACAGTAGTACCAGCAGTTCATGTGGTTTTTTGGTTTGGTTTTTTTCCCTTTGTTTGCCTGTTTGGTGTCTTTTGGCTTCTTTCGAGACCTAAAATTAAAAGCATTCTTTGCTTTGTAATTGAAATTGTAATTATTGGCTGATTACAACTTCAACTGGCATGTGGCTGCTGGACATCAAGTCAATAAAAGCAAAGTACCTACATCTCAGGTGTGCAAGTGCAGACTCTTGGAGTTCTTTTTCAGTGACTTATGCAGTAGCAGGTTTTAAAGAACAGCACAAATACACTCAAATCTGGATCACCCACTGTTGTGAATGAGTGTTCTAAGGTTGCTCAAAGAATCACTGACAAAGGTATCATCAAAAGCAAGTTTAATATAAAAGTGAAAGTGTGACAAAGATCACTGGCAAGGTTCAACAAGATGGTTAAAGCACACAGAGAAAAATCAGACTAAAATCAAAAATCAATCAATCTAACCCCAAAATCAACACAAAGATTATCTATGTGGAGGCTGCAGTGGAGGGGGGAGTGAGGAAAGAGTAAGGATACGAAAGGGGAAGGATAAAAAGAAATAAGGGACATCCACCTGTTCAGTCACAAGGTGGAACCACCCCCCACCCCCCCCCACCAAATTTAGCCCCGGATTAACCAACAGTTTAGGCCTAAAAGTTGAACAGCACTTAAGCTTAACAATACTGAATCAATAGTTTAAATTAAATAATTTAACAATATATTCTGTGGAATTTCCTGTGAGCACAAGAGTAACTCATTTATAGGCCTGACCTTCTTATGAATATAATGTACTTAAACATCTCAGAGAGCAACATTCACAGTACATTTGCTATAGCACACCCGCACACACACAGACCTAAAGAGAACATACAAGGTATATTGCTGTGAAAAATTTCCCTTAGGCTAAGTGGAAGACTCACGTTGGAGGGCTTTTCACCTTCTCAGCGAGCAAAGGGTTGAGCCTTGGGGAGTGTGGGGCTATTAGCCACTATATCCCAGGAGAGCTCAAAGAGTCTCACTTAGGACCACTGCTTACATGGCTTCAACCATAGTAATTTTCCGTCCTGGCTGCAATTTGGGTTGGTAACTTTCTTTGAAGGTTTGATAACAGAAATGTTGTTCCACTTGTGTTGTTATTCAGGAAAGAAAATTAAGTTTCCAAAGCTTTTGGTTAAAACCCAGGAGCTTGTTAGACAGCATAAATTCCTGTGGGCAGACAGTGTTTCTGATAGGCTCGAGAGAAGCTGACCCCAAGTGTTGTTTATCAGGGTCAAGGCCTAATGAGCATTTCTGGGGTCATAGAGCTGCCGTAGGGTGGCAAAGGGAGGATTCAGCCCCCCACCCACTTATACTATAGTCCCAGAAAATGGGGTGGGAATGCCCCAAATTGTGTGTGCATCTGTGTATGTGTGTATGTGTGTGCACCTGTGTGTGGGAGATAAGGAACTCTTTGGGATTTGGGTGTTTATTACAGCTTGTAAGCAGCCGTGATGGAAAGTTTATTCATTCTGTAACTCATATTGATCCTAAAGGCATAGCTCACTGTTTGCCAGCTAATTGCACGTCATTAGTAAATCAATAAAACCACTTTGATCCTGGTTTGCTTTAATTATGTAAAATGAGCAGCTTTTCCCTGTAATAGCTAAGCTATGGTATCTAAAACTCACCTATTTGAGGATCAGTTAAGAACTCCTAAACAAAGATAAAAAGGAAATTCAAACTGAGTCAAAATGTCTAGACTGAGTATTTTGGGCACATACATCATTGGTCTCTAAATAGATTTTCTTTTTCCTAGAAACATTTCACTGCCTCTACTGGAGAACAATGTTCTTGTTGTAAAGTCATAGAAGTCAACAATATAAACGAGAAGTTTACTCTGCAGTTTTGGAACAAAAATAAAACTTTTGAATTAATAAAGGAAGAAGTGTGGGGTCCTAACCTTGAAACTGCTACCCTTCCTATAAGTTTGAAAATCAACCCCAAAAAAAGCAAAAACCAAACCAAACTAAGAAAACCTAAACAGAAGGAATAAACTTTGCAATTAATGGTTCCCAAGATCAGGATTCTTAAACTTCATAGCACTGTTAAGAAATCAGATTTTTGAAACAAAGGATACATAGAACAAGAGGTGGCAAAACAAATTCAGGGTTTTGGAGCTGCACAAGTTCCAACCATATTCCCACTCCATTTTCCACTCTCAGGAGAAGGATGAACTGTTTCGGCTGAATCCATGCTGAGGAAAATCAATGGCAAAAAGTAATACTGCAATTTTACCCTATTTGACCCCCGAATAACTGTCTTTTAACTTGTGGTCCCTTAACCACATGGTAAAATAACCTTACCTTCAGACAAATTGCTAAAATTTCTAGGATAAAGGCACATGGTAATATGAACATAAATTTTTTTGACCATTCATCATTTCCTTTATGGACTCAGATGATATATGGCTGCGCTACCATGTAAGTGAGTTCTACTGAATTGTAATCATCTGAGAAATGTTCAGTTGTAACTTAGACGTGCACAGTTTCTTTGTTACCATTATGTAGTGTTCGAGAGAAAGCAACTCATATATTTTGTGTGCCAAAATATGTATAATCAAGAGGACGCTTACTCCAGGGATACTGTAACATAATGTACTCTAATAAGTAAACTAAACCAATTTACAACCCTCAGATGCAACAGTCTTTGTTTTTTCACTCTCACAAACACACTCTTCATGGACTCCTTCAGTTTCATAACCTGTGGGTTTGGGTCTGCAAAGATACATGGAACTTCTGAACTCCAGAAACAACATTTGCATCTTCAAAGAAGTAATAAAGTCCATGAGTTATGGAGAGGGATGTATAAACAAACTCACAGGTAAGCTGGGAAAGATTAGTGTTTGGAAAATAAAGGACTCCAAGAAGGAAATATGTTGTAACGTTTCATTATAGAGATCACCAGGGAGAGTAACTGACTGCTGCTAAAGCACACAGACCAAGAGAAACACTTTTTTTATTATTAAATGTTAATATCAATTAATTTAGTAAGTTATCCTTCTACTTTTTCATTACTCTGATTAAAACAACGGTTTAGCACTCAAAACCCATCCATAATTTTAAGATGTTCTATGCCTAAATATGTGATCCTTGATATTACAGGACTCTGGGCAACTCTTGTAGAATCTGTTTCTCCAGAACATTCTTCCAGGAAATCCTCTCCATTAACAAAAATTGCTAGTCCCACAGAAGATGCACAGGCTGGAAAATAAAAGGCAAAGGTCCACCATGGTTTCCTTTCCTATTTTTAGCACATGGGCTAGCTGCCTATTATCCCACCAATTGCATCTCAGAGGGATTCCATAGTACAAAAGCTGTAAGGAATGCAGAAAGCATTCCTGTCACTTACTACCATTTGTGAGAAATCAACCAGGAAGATGAATTCAGATGCAAAGGTCTCTGATGTCCTCTGGTTCCTTCTTGAAATAACTGACTGAGATCAAAGCATACATTGTGTTCACACTGAGAGTGAACTGTCCAACTCTAATAAACCCCAAATATTCTCTTCCAGGCACCACCAATAAAGAAAATTATTCACAGCTTCAGTAACAGGAAATTAAAAAGCTAAAGAAAACTCACAGTGTATGGCACAGAAAAACCCAGAATACCACAGTCTGAAAAGGCCAACGAACAAGCCAAACAGTAGTTTAACCCCCTTCCTTCATATCATGACTTGAATTGAATGAGAAGAATTCCAACTCAAGTATATGATAATTTCTCTATTATACCCAAATATAAATGGGTGAGCAAACTAGGATAGCTTGAATGTTTTCATAAACACAGTTTTAAATATGCAAAAGGAAGAATAAGAGGAGGATGTCCACACTAAATTGATTCTCATAAGAATTTACAAGAAAGAAAGATTTTTCTGAAATACAAAATGAACACCGAGAGATAGAACTCCATCAAATATACATCCTGCTCAGAGAAGAAAATTGATGTCTTCCTAAGGGGAAAAAAATAAAAATAACCAAACAAAAAAATTAATGCAAAACAGAAAACTATTTAGCTGAATCAGATGCTTCTCATACCTTAAAACAACTTCAAAATAGCAAGCATAGATATATGGTTATCTCTTTCTGATACTTTTAGTCTCACTTCCATTGAATAAAAACCAGAAAATGAAAATTATAAGCCAAACACTCCAATTGTATTATCAGAGCATGGCAAGATATTTTAAATTTAAAGACATATCTTCAATCTCTTCTAAAAATAATATTTTAAATCTTTTGAAAGAAATGTCGAAACTCAGAAAAAAGAAATTTAAAAGGACCAGGGAAAAGATAAGAAAATTAATCTGATGAGAACATCAGGCAGCAAACAGCCTGGACCAGTCAATGGGATCAGTGAGGTGAAAGACAATCTCATTACAAATTCCTAGTCCCCTACAAGGATTTATGCCAGATTTGGACAGGTTGCTTAAGTAAGTCATGCCTCAGTTCTCCACTCCTTAAATGAGAAAATAAATACCTTCATTTCAGGGATTAAAAAAGTTAGGATAATATAATTAATACTGTGGAAATACTTGGAAGCTACCAAGCTACGCAAAGTACTGCTGTCTTTAAACATGCCATAGCAGCCCATCAGAATGCAATACAAATTACCTGCCGTGACAACAGGAGGATGGGGAATAACGAACACAGAACTAGGGACAAACTGCTATGGCAGTAAATATGACTAAATCAGTTAAAGAAATAACAAAAAAAAAGAAACTAATATAAATCAGTAGCAAAGTAAGCAGAGATCATTTAGAGATACATTAAAATTCCACTACCCGCATCTTCCTCCTCCTTTCCTCCAAAATTGCCTTAAAGCACAGGCACCCTGACGCTTCCAGTCATGAGGCAGACTCATGTATCTCATGACTACAACCTCCATATAAAAATAAAAGCAAATAGCTGTACTTTACTTATTAGCATAGTACTTTAAGAGTAAAAGGCACTCAGATTTGTCAGAGAAATGGGGTATTTGATTCCATAAATCACAGAAAGCAAAGGTAAAATCAGTGTCATTGGTATCTTGGCTTCTTTGTGCCACCCAGTGGTTTAGACTAAAACATGTTTCAGTGCAGATGCAAAACCATCTGTTGGTGAATGATAAACAATTTGGGGTTTATTTCAAATAAATAACTGAATAAACAACCTGAGAGTCATAATAGCAGGTAACCTCAAGATTACCTCTGGAGGAGAGCTTAAGGCGTGTTGCATACATGTCCTGACTGTTATTTCAGAAAGAAAGGACATGTCAACATATCATTTTCCATCTGACTTCTAAGAGCCCCTCTATCACAGTTTTATTCCACACTAAGTTGAGGAAACTTAGTATTTCAAGAAAGAAAGCGATATTACAGACGCCTCATATGCATCACTTTCCATAGGCAGTTTGAGACAGTGTCTCAGAAGTATAAACCTAGAGAAGATGATAAAAACTAAGTTATGTTCAAAAAAGAAAAAAAATTCTAGTCTGTTAGTGTACATTCTACTGCGAAGATTAATACACCCATGGTTTAAGAGTGACTGTCAGATTTCCACATTAATGCTTTGGCCTACTTTCTAAAGAACTTTATCTGGCCAGAGGGAGACTCTGAGATTTGAACTGTCTTGAAAATCTGACTCAATACGGTTGCTCTCAGAGAGAAAAACATAAACAGAATTAGCTTATTTACAGTCTGAAACAAACTGTGATCAAATGCAAAGTTAGAGATCTATTCATTAAGACTGAGCTGCATTCACTTTCATTATATCTGAGTTTATCTAATTACTTGTGTAATTCCATTGTTCAGAGATAAGTAGATTTAAAAGGTTGAAATATAAGCATTAAGAAAGGCAAAGACTTTTATGTTATAAATAAGAAAAATCCAATGGAGCGCTACATCAGACCCAGTTTTTCGTATCACATTAGCAAATTGCTTTCATCTGTTGTTTAAAAAAAAAAAAGCTGACAAGTTTGTTTCCTAATTATAGTTAGATAGTGGAATAGATATTGAGGTTTTTTCACTTTTCACTGTTATAGTCAAGAAAGTATTTCCTTAGCAATGCTGTGCATGTACCAGGGCAAATGAATAGCACAGAATACTGCTCAGGTTTTTTGCTATCTGAAGTGCCACTCCCTTAATAAACTCCAGACAGTCTCAAGAAATGGTTGAAGCCAGTGCTTCTTTATTTGTGTTTTGTGGAAGAGTCAATTGATAAAGATAGCAGGCCTGAAGAAAGTAAAGGTACAACATAAACTTACTATTTACATCGCAGTGTTTTAAAGCATTTAACATATCTCAGGTTGTTATTTTATGCAGGAGTAATTGAAGTGTCAGTAAAATTGGGAGCTCAGCTGATAAAGTGGCAGCATGAGTAGAAACACAAACAAAAAATTAGAGGTTACTAATATTCTATTGGTTTTAGTGAACTCATTCGGATTTCTAATGGATTTCATGTCCATTTTAGGCCGTATTTTTCATAAACGGTAAGTCTGGCCCCAGCTCTAACTCTGAATACAGCCTATTCTGGTTGTTAACTCTATAGCCTATTCTTCTGCTCAAGAAAGCAAGACTGAAGACACAAGTGAGAAGTCTTTTCACAGTTTAATTGAAATAAATGCTCCTTAATTCAAGCCCTTTGTCACAGCTGCACTAATTAACTCCAGAAACAGGCACAAACAAGTAGAAAAAACAATTTGGTGGTATGGAAGCTAAATACAAGTCTAAGTTTTCCCTGCTTTTCCTCTAAGCTGTGTTTGTCTCTTTCTTCTCCACTGTCTCTGCACCCACTCTTGTTGGTTAGCCCAAAGGGATTTTTTAGTCCAGCTTGTAGGACTAGGAACAGTCACATTAACTTGTCAGCAATAGTTTCCACAGATTCCTCTAGCAGTCAGTTATAAATGCACAGACCCCGTGAGTTACTACTCCTGAATATAATTGCACTTCTGTTAGGCTGATCTCTACTTGTATGATGTCACCAGAATTGTTCCGACTGGGGGAATTTTTTCCTCTTCTCCAAAGTAGCAACCATCAAGTACATTTTAATATTTTAAATTTTTCTTGCAACCCCTTATACACTTATATGTGTTATTATAATCTGGGACACCTTTGATTATCTTACTCATGTAGGATGTAGTGATTCATGATGAGTACATAAATTTATGTGAGTACATTGCCATGTTGTAACTGGGGATGGGTGTTACCAGTCACAGGCATCGGGCTTGGTTGTGACTCCTTTTCTTTAAACATTTCTGGGTTTTGCAGTTTAGAGATTAATAAACTGCAAAGATCGATATTGCAGTGTACTGACTTCTACATTTTTTCAAAAGCTGCAATACATGTAATTGAATTCAGAATAATTTCCTACTAATTCTATAGTTTGTAGCTATAACTAGGTTCTAGTCAAGGCCTACAGTCTTCATTTGCTCTTAAAATCAGGATATAATAAACATAATGAAATACACATAATTGCCTTTATAAACTTAGTTCCTTATTAGTGAAACTGGAGCCTCAGGCAAAGCATGCACTTGTCTGTACTCTTAATCCAAACTACATTTCGAATACTTTAAAAAATAGGTGGGAAAAATGTAGCAAGAGCTAATAAAACCTCTCTGTAACACAAACTGATTTGAAACCTTTTGCTGATATCTACTGTGTCATAAGGTATCTCTACAGAATAATTATTCTATTAATAGAAATTAATAAATCACATTGATTTCTTCTTGAAAGCTTATGGGCTTGTATTAACAGAAATTCTATAAATAGGTTCTCCCTCACGTACTGTCTCTTTCACAAGTTGATTAACTTATTCTCTTCTTCTCTACACAGAACCCTCACTTGAATTTCTTTTTTCTTTTCTGATTCTCACAGTTCCAGAAGTATGCCTTTCCTCCACTACTGAAGGTTAAAATATTCTTTTCAAAACTTACTAACACGATAAATTGAGTTTTAACATTGCAAAAGGCCACACTTCCTGGAATTGAAATTTTTGGTTTTGCCTTTTACTTTCTGGGAAGGCAAATCATTACACTGAGTCAACATCCAGTGTATTCACTGATTCCTTGCTCTCTCGCATTAGTGATGTTCTTCCCTAAATGAAGGCACAACAGCTCAGTGCTGGAAATTTCCAGCATGAGAAGACTCCCATAGAGGGGAAGTGGAGGAGCAGGTACAGGTTTCCTCACTCTCGTGACAGGACTCGAGGAGCTGGACTCGATGACCTGTGTGTTCCTTCCAACTCAGCTTATTCTACGATTCTGTGATTCTGTGACACGAACCTGAATTGGAAGAGGTTGGGTTTGGATATCAGGAGAAAGTTTTCCAACCAAAGGGTGGCTGGGCACTGAAAGAGGCTCCTCAGGGCAATGGTCACAGCCCCAAACCTGACAGAGCTCAGGAAATGTTTGAACAATGCTCTCAGACACATGGTGGGATTGTTGGGCTCTTCTGTGCGGGGCCAGGAGCTGGACCCAGTGATGCTTGTGCATCCCTTCCAACTCAGCATATTCTGTGATTCTATGATATTTGCCACTGCTGGGGGCAGGCTGTGTCAGGTCCCAGGGGTTTCTGGGCTGTTCTTGCCCTGAAATGGGTTCCCCAGGTGCTCCATGGCCAAGTGCCCGTTGCCCACTCTGTCTGAGCTCCAGCTCTGGGAATGCTGCCAGGGAAAAGGCTGGCAGACCTAGGCAGCTACTGCCAGACAAAGACCCTCCAGAAACACTAGGTTTCTGCAGGGCAGCAAACCCTCCCCATGTCTGGGTTTTTGGTGCCTGTCACTGTCACCACGCCAGTTCCAAACACGGCTGTGCACTGTGGGCGGAGAGTTCAGCTCAACCTACATTAGGTCACCCGGGAGAGTATCCCACTCCCACTGCTCCCTGATGGTATCCTCCAAACCCAAGTATTTCTCTGCTTTCTCCCTTTCGCCCTCTCAGTACGCTGAGAAAGCAGTGCAGTGTTCAAAGGCTGTTGCACGTTTACAGATATTAGAAGCATTTCACAAGTCCCAGCTGTGGAACGAAGCTCTCAATTTTTGGGCAGCACTTCCCAAGACAGAGGTCATGGCAGTGGCAAGTGGAGTTGCCAGCCTGGCAGGAATTCAATGGTTTGTGTCAGATTGCAGAGTTGATGAGAGTAATACACAGAAGAGAAGAGCCTCTGTTCAAATCTGAGTTCACAAGAAGAATGGTAACTATTTTCTCAAATATGTGAAAGAGGGTATTTCAGCTTCTAACTTATCTCCTCTCCGCTGCTTAGCTACTGCTCCTTCCCTTAAAGGAAACTCCGCCACGCAAGTGAAATTTTGGTCCCCTTGGAATAAGAGTCCTGCTCACTGGTCTCTATTAGGTGAACCTACTAAATGAACTATTTCCTTTTACAGTATCAGTATTGTTGGTTACTCCAGGTTCAGCTTGCTAAGTTAATGAGTTTTATGTCATGACCACACTCTGCTCATGGGGAAAAATATCACTTAGAAAGGCATCTATGTTGAATTTTTTATCCATAAATCTGCCTCACTGTCACTGTGGGCTATGAGGCTTTGGTTTAGCAGGTCCCAGCAGGTTACCACACCTTTCACAGACACTGCCTTGGAGAGCACTGCTGGTTTATATCATGGTGCTATGAGTACTACCAGTCAACCTGACTGAGAAGTGGTGCAAGGTATCTTTTTTTTTGATCCATGTAACTTTGCTATTTACATGCTAATACAGACCTAGATCAGTCACAGACTGGTAGACTTACAAAGCCGTGAAGACAGGACACAGGTACTCCTGGAGGAAAGACCTAACAGTGGTCCTGGAAGCAACTTTATAATCCTCTCAGAGTTGAGCAGCTGTGTATGCCTAAAGATATCTTTAGAGAAACACAGACTTATACAGCAGAGCCATATGGAATTTTAAGTTACCTCAGATTTAAGATAACAACAAAACAGGTACCTAAGCATTGATGTCCTCTGGAAAAGGTAGTGGCATGACCAAGCTACCTGTTATTCTTCCTTTTTTTCATAAAAGTTAAGGAAATTTGGGGTTTGTCCTGTTATAGAAAGAATGGTGCTTAAGTGCATGGAATGAATTTTTCCATTTAGGGTAAATAATTCCTCTAAGTCTGCTGGATACAACAAACTGTTGATATTCATAAAGGAAGTGCTTAATGGAAAGACATTAAACTACTGAGGAGTTTAAAAGGATCACAGTTCTGCAACTGGACCCTCTTACTATTTAAAGAAACATAGATCATGTCAAACATAATCCCAAAAAATTCGTCAGTTCATTAGGCAATCTAGTTGTTAAAAACCCTGAGTAGATGTGCCGATTTGGCCAAAATCTGGTAATATAGCCCCTGAGAGAAAACCAGGGTGCAACCACCCTTCCCCCCCCCCACAGGGTTCTGGGAAAAAGAAATTTTTCCTCGAAGGAAAGTGAAAGAGATAAAAACTATTTATTTTAACAAACACACAGGAAAAGGATAATGATGTTGAATAATGAATTAAACCCCCCACTATAGAGAGAAACCTGGGAAGATTTCAGAAGCTTTCTGTAGGTGTGGTCTCTCTCCTCCTCGGAGCTGGTCGGTGAGGGCGTGGGCCCACCCCCGGGCCTCGGGGAGAAAATTCTCCTGATGTGTTCTGATGTTGTTGAAACAGTTCAGAAGAGAAGAAGGGAAAAAAAACAAAGTCTCAGGAAACAAAATTCAGCTCTCCGTCTCACGCCAAGAGGGAAAAAAAACCAGCTGGCTGAAGAAAAAGCAAGCAGGGTGCTCCCTTCGTGCCTTCCGCAGTCAGAAAAACACTGAGGAGTATATCTCTGTGTCCTTGAGAAGCTGCTTTGGAAAGTTCATCTGGGTTTTTTTTTTCAAGCTCAGTTTAAAGGCACAGAAAAGGCACAATACTACTTTTTGGGCATAGAGCATGATAGGGGATACACATGATAGAGTCACCCCAAGACAGTAGAAAATGCAGCACAAGTGAAATACTTCAGTATCTTACTTACAGTACTCAATACTCCATTAGGGCTCATGAGAAATTTGCTGAGATTTCATCAGAGGTGGAATTTCATACAAGTTTTGCCCAAACCTAATCTTTTTCTAGGTCATTGTTCAGTGTGCCCTGCTCCCTCTCCGAGGAGGCTGGTTGTTTACTTGACATTGAACCTTTTCTTCCTAAATGGTAATGAATATTTTCCCTGGAGACAGAGATTATTCAAGAAATGGAATTTAGTACAGAAAATGTAATGAGAGTCTGTAATGTCCCATGATGTTTGTAAAAGATGTTCTATAGCTAATTCTCTAAGCAAACCTCTGAGTTTATAAACTCAGAACATTCCCATTCCCTCAGAATGTGCATACATCAATTTCTTTGGAGAGCATGCTATTACTACAACATGTAGTCTATGTGAGTTTTTAATTGAAAATGTAATAGACGTTTCAGTATTCTGAATGCATAAAAGTCTCAACATTAAAATGCTATCAGCGACACTTACAAGCCTCTGGCCAAAACTCTGTAGTGACATCCCTTCCTATCTTCTTTTCCCTTGAATTCTTTTCTCTCTCTTACAGTGTAATGTAAAGATAAGCTAATATTAATTTACAATGGAACATTTCTGTATTAGAGATCATTTGCATTCATTTGCTTGCCATGATTTGTGTTCACGTCTTCTATCACTTTACGCCAATGGCCTTTATGGATTGTAGCTCCACTGGAAAATGCATACAGTACAAAAGTGAGAGGTTTCTGGTACATTAAAGGCAAAGTGATTCCTCCTGCTGTGTCTATAGGTCAAAGGCAAGTAGGAAAAGGAGAGTGACATACAATTAAATTGGAGTCAGACAGAGGGCAGTCAGAAACTACTGCAAAATATTACCATGGGAGGTGAAACATATTCTTTAAACTATCATTAAGCAATTCTTTTCGAGCCCATCCTACTGCATTCTTAACAGTATGCACACAAAATAATGTATGCTTAATTATATCTGTCATCTTTCCGTTGGTCAACTAGCTTTTAATTGTATCCTTAACATTTCCAGTAATTCTACTGCACCCTCCTTTTCTCAGGCTTCATACATTAAAAGTTCAGCAACAATTGCCTGCGGAATTACTTTAATTATTACCTTATGCCCCTTGGTTTTATGAAGTATTGACTTTCAATCAGAGGTTCAGTTATAATATTATTCAATAACATATTCTGAAGTGGATAAAAAAGGTTAAAATAAGATCATTTTCTAGGAATTTAAAAATTTATTTCTATTCGTGGGTTTGCACTTTCCTATTTTTCACCTTAAACAGAAGATATTTTTCTATTCGTTGCTGAAAGAATGTCAGTGTTAGAGACAAAGTCATGAAAAAGGTAAGTGTTGGTCTCTTCTCCAAAGTAACAGGTGATAGGAAAAGAGGAAACGGCCTCAAGTTGCACCACAGAAGGTTTAGGTTGAATATTAGGAAAAATTTCTTCACCGATAGGTTTGTCAAGAATTGTAACAGGCTGTCCAGGCAAGAGGTGGTGTCACCATTCCCGGAGGCATTTAAAAAACAGGTAGATGTGGCACCAGAGGACATGCTTTAACAATGATCTTGTCAGCACTCTGCTGGTAGGTGGTCTTGATGATCTTAAGAGGTCTTTTCCAAACTAAATAATTAATGATACTATTCTATGGTTTTCTGAACCACTCGATGAGGGCAAAGCACAAGCAGGAGAGAAAAAAAAATCAGAAGGAAAGATGTCAGCAGGATGTTAAAATCTGAATGCTTTCGGGAGCTGGTTGATATCACTCCACCAAACAAGGTCCTGAAGCTTCAGCTGTGTCACTTCATGTTGCTGCTGCACCAGATTGTCTTCTCTGGTCTTGGTCAGAGACTGCTGTCCATTACCCAGCTGTGCCTGGTCCATTTCATGATTAACCTAAAAAGCTCTTGGCACTACTGGGATCTCTGGAGAGAACACGTTACAAGACTGGAGAGGTCAGAAATGCAGTAATCTAAGAGATGGACAGGCATCTCTGCCATGGAAACCAGTTCTCTCCTGCTGCTCTGCGCCTGCCACGAGATTTCTGTGACAGATTTCGCACTTTCTCATGATCCTCTAACTAACTTAAGACTTGGCTTTCATGGTTTGCCTCTCTGAATGCATCTCTTGCAGTTTAGCAAGGAGAAAACCTGCAGAGCTTGTCAATCATCAACACTGTGCTGAACAAAAGGCACACTTTCATTAATTTTATATTTTAGTTTTTTGTCCATCATATACCATGGAGTGGGGTATCAGTATTTTCCAGATTAACCTAAATTCATTCTTAGTACCAAACAAGATTTGGATGGAAAATAAGATAAATTCAGTCTGGTAAAAAACAAAATCAAATAACTAATTGGAAGATTCAAAATAAAAAAAGAAAGAAGAATTATAAGGTTTGCCTTTTTAAAGTGATTTCCAGCATGTGATCTGTATTTAATTGAGTTAAGGACTGACAAGGACAGTTCTATATTCTTAGACCTGCATGCCATTTTTTCAGAGATGTGACTTCCTCTGTAGTACAATTCCCAAATGGGAATCTCTAATTTGGAGAAACTTCCTTATGATCTCCTTCATACACTAAGAATTCTACTGTGCATGAAGCACCCTGGGGACTTCCTGTAACTTAGAGTATTTATAATTTCTTTTAATTAGACTACTATCTTATGTTCCTTTTATGAATGTAAAGCTGTCTGCCATGGCATAGATTTTGCAGAACAGAGAGGTTTCTAAAATGCCATCTAAATCTTCAGAGGCCAAATATTTTAGCACTCAACTAATTAGACATTCAGACATAAAAATGACCCTCTTTTTGATAAATGTGCTGCTGAGGAAGAATTGTATCATATCAGGCTTCATCCGAGTTCAAGGTTTTTTTCTTTCCCATTTAACTTTAGAACCAGTTATACGAAAATTTCAAAGATAAGTGGAAAGATTACTTTTCGTTTACTGGTGATTGACTGACTACATCAGATAATCAGACAAGCCTGTTCAGAACAAGAACCAGCGCTGTGGTCTGTGGTGTTGGAACACCTCTCTCACAATAGGCAGGTCGCAAATGATACACTGGAAAAATATTTTTGAGGGATAATCATCACTGAGCTAAATCAAAGTACAGACAAGCCCTAGAGATGTTTTACCAAGTAGCTGGGTGTTAGCACTGCCAAAGATGCAGCTCTGGACTTCCCCTCAGCAGAGGCTGATTACCGTCTAAGGAATGTCAGTGTCTGGGAGAGTGTGGAGTGTCTAGATTAACTGAATCCAGAGCTTTGCAATCAAGCTCATTTTCTCTTCCTTTGTTATCAGCACCACTGAAAGGCTGTTACTTTCTCCACTGTGTTACCTACTGACTGCTCTTTCTAAAGCAAAAGATCATGATGCAAAACTAGAATTTTAATATTATAGATGCGTTATCTGTACTTCAGGTTAGGAACAAACTAGATGATACACCTGACCAGATCAGACTGTAATCAGCAACTATTTGATACAGTTTTGAGGATTTTTTAATTTATTATACAAACCCCATAATTTCCTCACCAAATAAGGAAGTCATGTGCACTAAGGTACAAGCTGAAGAACATACATTCTAAGAACACTTTTTACTTCAAGAGATCAAACCATGGGTTACTTGGAAGTAGTGTTCACATAGGCTTCATAAAGTGCCTTGTTAAGGTGCAATTTTTCCACATGTTCCTTAAGTATATTTATGTTTACTAATGAAATCATACACTTTTTGACTGTAAAAAAATAGGGAATATATTTTCCCTTTGGCTGGTGTTAAGATCCAATTGTTATTATTATTAAGGTGCTTGAGAAATTCCTCTGCCCAAATTAAGGTGCCAACGAGACCATATGCCAGTGATATATGCCAGCCTCTCACGTGGATGTGCCCTGTGGGGTTGAGGGTTCCACAGCTGGGCTGGTTTGTGTAATCGGAGGATGGGTGTTTATTGCCTCTCACCAGAGGTTACGCCATGCACCCAAAAACCTCCTCCTCCCCCCTCGGCTGGGGGGAGTCTGTGTAAACCCGGCTTCTGTGAGCTGTGCTCTCCCCCCTACCCCGAACTCAGCTGGCATGGCAGCTGGAGGCTTTTGGCCTATTGTGGATGCATGCCTTTCCCTCAGCCTGAGGTGACTGAACAATGGGTTTCCTATAATCTAATCAGCAGTTCGACTTAGAGTCCAAAGTTCTTCAAGGAGGTTTTCTTCTGTAGCTTCTTTAAAACTTTATATCAGTGTTTGAGGCATAAACTATTTTCAGTCTCTGACAGGTGGGATTGAACTTAAAATGTTAGTCCAACATATAATCTACAATGAGGTCCCCGATTTCTTGTAGAAGAAACAGGTATGTCAGGCATCACTGATATTTATGATTCTGCAGATCATGCTGGACAGCATTAATACATTAATATAATGTTCAATTGCTTTGATAGGATGAAATCTATGATTTTAACAAGGTGTTAAAAAACATGACCAGTTTAAATCCGTCAGGAACCTGATGGAATGAAAAACAGCTGAGGAGATATAGTTCTGAATTGCATATGTCTTACTATAAAGAGATATATTATAACTTTATGTGTCTGAGAAGTACATACACATGTACTGGTTAATTTACCTTGGTGGAAGAAATTTTATTTTTGAAGTATTTAGCAGCTTCAGAAAGTTAAAATGGCAGAATTGAAGTAAAATGGAAAATAATGTTACAGTTACACTTTTCTGCCTTGACATGAAGGGATAGCAAATGATAGTAAGGTCTAAAATACTGCTGTAAGTAAAAGAAATATGGAAATGCTGATATGATAACTTGAAACCACAATGTGAGCCAAAAGTAAGTTATTGTCTAGTTTTTATTTGTTGCTAGGTAGCATGCAAGCTCAAAAATTATCAAGCAAAATATTAGCAAGACACTTTTCATTAAAGACATAATATTGGAGTCAGCTGCTGGAAACAGAGAAGCAAACTGTGTGTGGGAGAAAGCACACCTGTTCCCTCTCTGCAAGGTAGGCTGAGACAGCTGTAAAATGTCTACAGTCTTTGCAAACAGGGCCAAGGTCACAAGGTCACAAAATGGAATTTAGGAAGGGGCTCTTTTCTGAAGTATAACTGGCAGATGCTGTACAGGAAATAATGTGGCATATACAGGGAGGTAAAGAGGACAGTGAGCCATGGGGAACAATTCTGCAACTATTCAGCCACTACCCTGGCAGTGAAACAGAGAGAAATGCACAGCTGTTGACAACAAAATAGAAGTAATTGCCATAATAGGAACCAAACAGACAATAGAGATCAATTTAGTTAATATACACAAAACATTATTGAAATTTCTGGCAAAGGACTTAAATCAAGCATCTTCCCATTGCAACAGCCTTGCAAAATGGAAAAGAAGCTTAGAATTATATTGGTATAATATTTGCAAACAGTACTGCATCACACCCACAAATACTGATTATAAAAAATGGAAAAGATGTGAATGTTGGGTTAAAACTTACACTCTCAGCAAACATATAAAATTGTATGTAGGATTTATATGGCAATGCATTCGGGTCTCTACAGGCAATCACATCAGCCAAGAAAGGATCAGATGAGAACTTACAAAAATAGTGTTACATTCATGCACACATATTAATTAATTACTTGGTGAAAATGTGACACGAGTGAAATCAAAGTCTGCCAGACAAGCACCACATCAATATCTTTCAGAACACCTGTGGAAAAAAGGCAAGTGTGGTTAAATCTATGGTTTTCCCCATGCTACATAGCCAAAATCTCATTTTTGTCTAAAGATGGAAAGATAAGGTTCAAAAACGCTCTTATATTCTTTATGGTCTCAATTCTCCAGCTTCCCTACATCCACTTTACAGGAAAGACTCAGTTTACCCATTTTTTTAGCAAGAGTATGTCCCAGCCTAGAAAGAATTCAATACATCTGGCAAGTCAGAGAAATACTGAGAATTTCAGCAATGGCTTTGGCAACATTTCATTCTTATAAAGAAATGGGTTTTTCCAAACTGAGGTAAACTGAAAATAGATGTTTGATATTTAGGACAGTGTGGAAGATAATGTGCAAAACAGGCAAAAGCACAGAATTTTTGAACACATTATTTTTTTCAAAATGTTCACTCAGCATTAATTAGAGCTCAAGCTGTTGACTTGCAATCTTGAGTTCAGACTCCTTCTCTGCCACACACTGGGGCCTGTTATTCCCATTATAAACATCCATAAATCTCACCAAGTCTAACGGGCTTATCGCAGGCCTGCCTATGCATCAAAAGGAGTATAAATGTCTCTACTTGTGCCTTCTGATACCCATAATTGTTTAGTAACATAATGAGATAATGTTTCCAAAACAGCAAAAATCAGTGGGTGTTTTTCTATGCCCTTTAACATGATGTAGAGAGCTTTTCAGATGAAATCATTCTAGATTTCAACTGTGGTTACTAGTTTGTGCAGGCAAAGTAAAGGCAAACTTGCACCTGAAGACAGTAGAGGTAGGAAATAAGAGAGAGCGTAAAAGAACTTTCTCCCCATTCTGGTGAAGAACAACGAAAAAAATGCTCTGTCACCAAGAAAGTGAGCATAAAAATGGATCAGTGAATTTGAAGAGGAAAAGGTACAGAAAAAGATGATCCAGAAAAGTTTTTTTTCCTCATGAAATATGAACGAAAGGACTTGATGCATTAGATTAAAAAAGTCAAGGATGAGGAGGAATAGGATTTCTGTCTTTAGACACAACAAGGAAATGAACACAAGGGAGAGAAAATAACAATTTGAGCTGAAGGAGTACATTGGCACAACAAATAGACATAAGCTGAACATGAATAAATTTAGATTTAATTTAGAAATGGGCTCTGAGCCTTTCTGCTTATCAGATTTGGAAAAGGTCTTTCATTGAAAATAATGCAGACAAAAAGAACTTGAATACTTATAAGAATAATGAGTAAGATTTTAAAAGGTTTGAATAGCATAGTGCTGCAAGAGATTGATTTAATAACCTAGAAGCTTCTTCCCTAGCTTGTTTGTGTTCCTGTTGCTTCCCCTTTCCCTACTCACCATGGAGAGCTCACAAAATGAACATGTAAACCCAAAAAGCAAAATACCCCCAAACAACTAGAACTTAGTGAGACACACATAGTTATGAGGCACCACGTTTGTTAGAAAAGTGCTATGAATTAATAACATTTCAACTTGACCTGAATATAAATCTGAAAAAAAAACCATAAAATGTGTACGTCTTGGTAATTCTCTTGGTATCAGCTGGCACTGTTTCCTCCTCAGGCCATGACAAACACCGTCCTGCTAACTGAAAAACTTACTTTAAGGGTCAATAGGATCTGGCCTGGTGCTATTAAAAAAGCAAATGCATCTCTTTATACATTTATAAGCAGATCAAAAGAAGCAGAGTATTTTGGTGGCAGTAGTTCCGCTTACTGGATGTCATCAAATTGCTGATATTTGCCATTTAAAAGACATGAAAATAACGAAAAGAGTTAAAAGTGTTCTCTAAGTACTTAATGTTAGCTTTATGCTATAGCTGCTTGAAAAGACACAAATACCATTAAAACCCACCAACCAAACCTTATAAATTACTGCTGAGTGTAGAACAACGTTCAAGTTAATTGACTTTGCATTTTCAGCTAGCACTTTGCCAAGTAATTATTATTTATCTAACAATGTTTTCAATGCAAATTGATGGTGCATATTTGTTATTAATCTGAAGTCGTTGCAAAACACAAACAACAATTACTCTCTGAAATTACCACAGAAAACAAAGAGAAAATAGTTTTGTCAGTGGTTTACACATTTAATTTATAAAAAAAAAAGAAACAAAGAAACAATCCTAAATATTACTCTTTCTCAGCTCTCAGTGTCAAATTGCTATGTTAAAAAATAATGAAGCTAAGCCAAAGAAAAAACTTTTATATGTGTAGCTTGCCACCAAAACAGATGCATCAAAGATCCATATGTGCTACAGTACCTTAGGTTTCCCCCATGCTTCTCAGGAATAATCCTGGGAAAGTTGCCAGATCTCAGAATATTGTACTTCCCAGACGAGAGGATCACCAGACCATGGAACACCAAACCTTATTTAGAGGAAACAAATACATTCAGAATATTAATTGCTTCTCTATAGGGGATTACATTTAAAATAACTGGGGACAAGATTTAAAATACTGTTGGGAATGATTGTTTCATATTACTAAAATGTTTGCTGGGAGACTACACTCTATAATCAGCACTTATTTGGTGCAATCTTCCAGCAGTAGTGAAGCTGAAATACAGAGATTGAGCTCTTTGTCTACAAGCTCTGAGCTACTGCAGCTTTACAAATTACACTGATCCCCACCAAAACTCAGCTGTGATACATACTAGCCAAGAAAAAATTCCAGTCAGAATTTAGATGGGGAGAGAATAATGACTTGGAATCAAAATTAAGAGTAGGGAGAGAATCCTTATCCTTAAAGCAAAGGTATAGGTAAATAACTTCATTGTATTGAGATACTAGTCATATAAGGACACCTCTAAAGTAAGACGACATATTCTGTAGCATTTTTGACAGATCTGTGACCTAAACAGAACTTCTTAGAATTCCTTTTGGTGCAGCCTAGGATATGGGAGCAGGACGGTCAATGGTTAAACTCACACTGCTGTAAACACAGCCACAGAGACTCGAAAACAGTACCCAGAGATTCACCTGCACTCAGTACTGTGGGAGCATCCCTCTGGGGCTGTGATCCCACACACTTCAGGCTGGTACATGTACCTGCTCGTGCTGAAACGAGCAGACGCCCACTGACCCATTCACCCCTATGATTCTCTTTCAGCCAGGCCAGGAACTCTGCCTTGAGCAAATTCTGGGAATTACCCCAGTGAAAAACCTTTTCTTCCTTTATTTATTTTCTGCTTAGCCATCAGCTGTCTTCCTTCTCAGTACACCTTCTCTGACCTCACTCATCTGATACATACACCAGATACTACAAACCTTCTTGCATAACACAAGTTAAAATTCAATCTTTCTGTGAATCATTTTTAAACTTATTTTGCCACTTCCGAGCCTTTGTTATATTTGAACTATTTCTAACTTACCTTAGATCTTCCAGGGGTAAAAAAAAGAGCTTATCTCTTCTGTGTTAGCCTATTTGCGATTCCAGCTCTCTGATCAAATAGCTTCTTTTTTTCAATAGGCTGTAGTACCCTAAGCGATACCTTCATGTTACCTAGTCAGCAAAGATACAGATTCTTTTCACAATGCAGTGATCATCTCCAAGACATCATCTGAAAAGTTAAATTATTGAGGGATAGATAACTCAAGATGTATAGCAAAATCTAATCTAGGTATTTCAGTCAACTAGATAAATCTATTGAAGAAGGGAAAAAAAAGGGGCACTAAAGTCTTGAATAGTCATCTGTTTCTATCAATATATCCATAATGTAATATGCATTAGTGGCACAATTCATGCCTGATGTTATGTTCTTGAAGTAGCATTGAATTTGACTTTTATACACAAATCTAAAATAACACGTAGTTATACACAAACCAGGCTGAATTCGCCACTCCATGAAAAATAAGTAATAAGCACATAGAATATATATGCAAACTGAAACATTTTTCTGAGATAAAATAAAAATATTCAGCCACAGGAAAGCAAAATTCTATGCGGGGGGGTATTCCTAATGCTGCACTGTTTGGTATGAGAAGATACATTCTGCTACCATTGGTTGCATTGTTTTGCCAGATGAAATCCAACCATTCTCTGAAAAAAACCCAAGCAGAACACAGAGCATGATATGCAAGATAGTAATGTAATATATGAATTCTATTAGACTTTTAGCTGGCATTGGAGACAAGATATTGATTAAACTTCTGTTTTCTCCCTGAAACAACAACAGGACGTATCTCAGTATTGGTACTTCATTTACATTTTTGATGAGTTGGCTATATGAATAACAACAAGAGGGGACAAGAGGATGCTTCCCTCCCTTTCTCTTGTGTGTATACATGCAGGGTTGGATGTGAGAAAATTCTGTTCGAAAGAATGCTTCCACGAGCTGGAAATAATTTCTCTTTTCTTGGCTTTTCATGCTGTGCAGTATTTAGTAATTTCATCCTGGAAAAAAGCTGCTCTCATCTGGAAACCTTCAGACAACTCTTTTGATTCCTCAGCCAAACTCACTGCATGAAAAGCTTGGAAGGGAGGTTCGCTTTCTTCTACAAGTTTATTTCTTTGTATTTCCTGAACAGCAAATACACAGTACTAACACGGCGTGCTGGGCAATCTCCCTGGTATTAATATATACAGTTCCTCTTTACCTGCATATTAACTAAAATATTCAGTCCGGATTAACTTCTACCGTGCAACACCTCGGATATATTTAAGCAATGTGAAAGGAATTTTGATGTAGATTGTGGCCCTTTAGAGGTGGTAGGTGTTATGAATCACATCATATCAAAGAAACAAGCAATTTTTTTTACTGTTACAAAGACTAAAGGATGAATGTAAGTTTTCCTTCTGCACTGAAATTAGTTTTGTGTCATATAAAATTACGTGAATTATTTTAGGCAAAAATGGAATTATATAAAAATATACATAGTGATTTAAGTATTGTCTACATCCCTATAAGCTTGAAAAATCAGTTAAACACTCACAGTACTGGGATTTGACTTGGCTTACACTATAACAAGGACTAATTTTTAATCATAACATAATCGTTGCTATGTTTCTGGGGTGATTTAATTCAATGTCAGCATTATGGAGAGATTTGATTTGGACATTGAATTTTTTCAGGCTGTTCTCAGGAAGGTCTAAAAGACTGAGGAAAAAAGAAATTAGATTCTCTATCTGAACATATGTTTGCAATCTGTTTAGGGGTTTTTTTTGCACCATTTCTGATGTATTTTTATAAAGAGCACAACGGTGTAAGGCAGAAACAGAGTGCTGAGCTGATATTTGCGATAACCCATGAAGCTTTTCTGTCAGTGTTTCAGCTTTACTCCCTTGAAGCACTGACAAGATTTCTGATTTGTTAAATAGCAGAATTAAACCACGGGGATACTATCTGTAAAACAGGTGTTCATATGTCCTTCTAAACTTCCAGAAACAGGGTACCATTCAGTTTCTTAGGAATTACGTAGTTCCACGGCAGAGTTGCTCTTGAAGTAATCTCTACACTGCACATAACATAAATACTGTATCTCTCCTGAGCTTGTGATGAGCTGAGTGATCATCAGCTGTTTGTGAAACAGAAACCTCTGGACTGTACCCAAAGTAAGACAAATCCTGTGCCTTGCTTCTAGCAGCAATTTTTCCATGCAGATATTACTTGGCAAATCCACAAATCTAAAATTAAATCTTATTTTTGCAAGTCGAGCTATTATATGGTAAATAAACGGAAATTATTTTAGGTGATTATCCCTGGGTTTGTTTGGGTTTTTGTTTGTCTGTGAAATAGAGCTGTTGGTTTAACATATTTCCATTCCACCTTCATTGTCGGAATGTGGTTAATGGCAATGGGCCAGCTGGCCACAGTGAAAAATTTCTGTACAGATTCAGAACAAGCCCCATTTTAATAGCTCCCATACCACTTCTACCAGTTTTAGAGGTTTCCACCAAGTCTTTCTCACCAGAGTATCCTGCCACATGCTCTACATATCTGGGTTTGCAAAAAATTGGGCCAGTCTCTAGGGACAGATACTCCTGGCTCCTGGTTTAGCACATCTCTCTCTAATATCAGGTTTCCTGGAGTAAACACCTGTATCTGAGGGGACGTATGGCAGATAGCCATAAACTCCTCTAAAGGAACAATGAGAAATGAGGACTGTGTATTTTACAAAGCTCAGCATGATACTTCTGGGCAGATCTCATGTACTGCAAATAAGAGTCATCCTCACCCCATGTTTCTCGTCCTTTTGGCCCAGCGGCATTAAATGGAGAAATATTACTCATACATATACTCATATATATTCATATTCTCTGACAGGAAAAGTTTGTGAAGAGCTTGTACTATGGTCCAAAAACCCCACAAATCATATTAACAGTGAAGTAGACGTGGCATAAGGCATTTGTATACCTGTGTTGGCTTCTTTTTCTTTAGAAATGTTTAGTGTTAACTGAAATCCATGTAGTAAAGGTACTGTTCCTTTTGGGACCATATCTACGAGTTCCAGAAAGATATGACTGCAACATGTAGGATGGGTGTTTCAATATGTTTTATGTTGCCATGGTGTGCCTTTATATACATGTGTGCATGTGTGTGTATATATATATTAAAAAAAAAAAAAAAATTATTTATTTATTTATGCAAGAACACAAGCATATACATTTAAACTATTCCTTGTCCATTTTGTAAGAAATAGATTCCAAAAAGCCTCTTTTTTTTTGCCTTCTTTCCCTCTGAAAAGTATCTAAGAGCAGAAAAGCATGGCCAGGAGTTCATCAAATTTGGGACCTGCAGGAGGAATGAATGCAGGAAAACTAAAGTCTGAAGAACCATTGTGCCTACAGGAAGCAACCAGGTTGGAGGTGTGAGTGCCCTCGGTGAGCTTAGCTGTCATGATGCTACACGATAGCTGTCAACATAACTAGCCTTTTTCTGGAAGGCAATTTAGCTGTTTTTGCACAGAAATCAAGCTGCTTTCTGGGTTCAGACTTCATGATGTGTTCTCACCAGGACAAGTAAAGTGGACCAACCCTAAGTGCCTTTTACCATCAGGAAGAAAGACTGCATACTGAAGAAGACTGTTGTTTGGGGTTTTTTTTCATCAGAAAGTCACTACACAAAGCAGGTGCTCTGATAATCTAAACCTCCTCAGCTGTTAAAAGTAATTAATGAAGATTTAAATTACAATGGCACAATTTGTATCCCTTTTCTATAGATCTTTATCAGGCAAGTGGTGTATCTGTAATAACTCTAATTCAACCTGTCAGAAAACTGCCTAAACTTCATCTGGGTATTATAACCCTTACATTAAAAGAATGATGCCAGCCTTAAGATTCAAAAGATAAAATTAGATTTACCTGATTTGTGATCCGTTGTAACACAGTGTCCATGGAAGCTCAGAAGTGAGCCAGAATGGTGCTGTCTTCAGTCTTGTTTTATTCTACTTTGTGCACAGTTCTTTCTTTGAGTTTTGAATGATATATGAAGGCCCATAAAATTGGACCAGATATACACATAAGTGGTATTCAGGTTTCATTTCTAAATGGGGACTTTGCTCTTCTGTGGATCTGACAAATGTACCTCTCTGCCAGCGATTTTCTCTGGTAGAGCTTTTAAAAGGGCTTTTACCGATCACTGCTGGCGTTCCTAGAAAAAAACCTCTATGCAGCACTAAGGGAAGCACCTGAATGTTTCAGTGGCATCTGCCTGAGGGGATATGTCAAAGAAGAAATGTTCTAACAACAAGATTTATTAAAGTAAATGTCCAATATCTACCACAGAAAGTTTCACATCCCTTAACCACAAACCACCTGGGAATATTCCCTTAGTCTCTTTCTCAGTCTCTGTTCTAAATCTGGATTTTTTTGTAGAAGGAATGGATGATGACTGAGGTCTGATATGACATTTATCTTCACAAGTGAGAAGACTAATAAATCATCAATAGCATTACCACAAGTGAGTTTTGAGGTCTGCTCACAAGTGAAGATAAATGACATAACAGACCTAAGGCAGCATATATTACATGAAATGCCTAATAAGTCTCACTCTCAACATAGCTAGATTTGATGAAGATGAGCGAACTTACGTTGCATTTCAACTCCACCATCCAAGGAAAAAGAAATTAAATTCGCCAGCTAAACCACTGAAACAAACCACCACTGAAACAACCTTCGTATATTCCAGGCTTTTGCCATGCTACTGCTCTGCAGATCTACAAGGAGCCATATGGTACTAAAAATCAATTAAAAATGCCATTAAAAACACAGTATCAACTCACTATTCAGTGCATGAAACATACCTGACTTTCATTGCCTTGGGCAATATCTCATGCTTACAAAGTCATGCCTGCATATTCCTGAAAAATGTACAACTAGCTGTTATTTTAAGCTTTACAAAGGATTGCCAAGTTTTCACAACAGCTTGTGGCCTTCCATAGGGTTGGTGCTGGCAGCGTAGTTGAAAAGCTGAGTGTCACGGTGATATTTTGTGGATGCTGAAGGTTTGGTCGCAGGGAGATTTTCCAGCTTTTTGCCAGGGTCCGTGCGAAAGTCCTTGCTTTCACATGGACGCTGGCAAAAAGCTGGAAAATCTCCCTGCGACCAAACATTCAGCATCCCAAATATTAGATGGTAAAATGCCGCGACTTTCCCAAAAGTGCTTCCAAGGAAGCATTTTGGTGCAGCCAGCACACTTACACACACACGTACACATCCACACCGGATAGCTAGCAGAAACAGTCCGACGATGAATGAGCAGGAAGGGTCTTCGCATGGGATTCTACAGGAGAGCTTTAATGCATCCGCACTCATCCAGGGTTCTAGAGAAGTACCGCAGAACAATGAGGTCCAGGGTGAAGGAACCAATTGAGAAAACTCTGAAGGCGTATCAGGTAACAAGGGGTGTACAACCAGGGAAGCAGAACTGGGATACATTAACAGAACAGAGCATTCTGGAGGAAGCTTTTTCAGTCACCATACGCTAGAAAGGAGCCTAGGACTTATCCCACCATAAGACTCCGTTTGTTCCTTGCCCAGCAGGCCCGCCGACTTCCACAGCTGAGAAGTTTTAGAATTTCTGAGTAGTTTAAAGGTACAATATTCCTTCCAGAAAGTAAGATTTACATCTGAGGTATGCCAAAAGCATGTCTGAGACAGGGGATGGCAGTGGATTTTTAGGCAGTGCATAATAGTAAACTGGGCAAAGAGGTTAATACTTCTTCTTGCTTTCTAACATCTGATGGCTGAGAGGCTCCCTGAGCCTGACATAACATCTGGACCATCATGTCGAGAAGGGAGATGTTTTATTACAGCATTTAAAAACCAAAGTCGAATACTAATCCTAGCTTATTCTGGTGATCCTACCAAAATTTTGCAGTGGAAAGAATATCATTTGCAGCTGAATTTTGTCTTGTGTGGAATTTGCAGGTCTCAAAGCTAGTTCTCCAAAATTTGAGAGTGACAGAGTCGTAGGTCTATGAAGAGTAACGCTGCATAAATGCACATCTTAAGTCTTGTCCAAGTGCATAAGTCATCATGCCTTTACCCTTTCTCACACAGTCCTCTCCAATTTACAGGTATTAAACTGTCTCCAAGTTTATTCTCAGGTTTTAATCTAAAAATCTCCTGGCATAATATTCCACTTAGAAACAATTTCTCTGCAATAATATTGTATTTCAAATTAGTTCAGTGTACTTGTAATCAAGTGCCCTCACAGAAGAAGATGGTCTGAGTAGCATAGCAACTAAAGAAAACTGTGCTTTTCACATTTGTCGTAATGTATTACACTGTGGCCATGTTCAAAATCAGCAAGAATACAGGTAAGTGCTAATCAAAGTATTCAGCAACCTGCAAGGATAAGAAAAACAGAAATTAGATAGTCTTGAGCCTAGAAGTGTTATGCTTATGAGTCTAGAATTTAGTTTTTGTAAAGCTAATCAGAAACTAAGATTAATGAAAACATTTCTCATTTGCTTTCCCAGAGCAGTTATAAAGAGCTGAGTAAATGGGGTGAAAAACTGGAACAAAATTTAAAACAGTTGCAAAAAACATTGGGAAAGATTCTCCTGTTTTCATTACCAAGGTTAGGACCTGAAATTATCTAGGAAAGAAGAAATTAGCTGAGAATTTAAAGTAATCATTTATATTGATAATTTTGATTTCTAATGTTATTAAAAATTTTTAAATTATAATTTTCGTTTTGAGAGCATTTGAATAGTACAGAGACTGTTTCGGAGAGGAAGGGGAAAAAGAAGTTGTTGGTACACAGTTAACACTGGTTTGTGAAATCCGATGTACCTTATGCCAAGCATTAAAACTAAAATAAATCAGTAGTAACACTTCTAGATTTTTTTCTTTCATACCATTTAAGGCCTTAAATTGTGTTCAGGTTCTGGACTAAAACTTGAATTTTTAAATAAATTTGACAGCAAGATATACATATGGGAACCAAATCATTGAAAGACAAGAAATATCAAGAGAATTCTTGCTTAAACATAAACAATGAGCAATACTTAAAATTTAACTGGAAAATTGCTAAATTTCTTCAGCTGAGCTTTTCTCTGTACATATAAAGACGTGAATTAGCACATATTAGCATATATTACTCTTTCTACTATTGAAAGTTTTTTAAAAATGTCTATTCTGTTATGAAAACAACGTAGTTGATAAATAGCGCTTAGGATTTCTCTGGAAGAACTGCAAGAAAAGGAGAGGGTGTTCTGAAAATTGCAGTTGTTGTCAATGATAAAAGAAAAGGCCCTATGAGAATTTTCAATATTTACACAACAGTTTATTTCTTCCTTCATCTTCTGGTAAAAGTGAAAAACAGTAAAAGTGCTACTAAATTCTTTCCCACACTTCTGCGTCTGGGACTGTGGCAATCATGGAATTCACAATATAAGAAAATAATGGCTTTTTAAAAATATAGTAGGTAGTTTTCCTGACATATTTAACTAAATCATTACCTATAGAATTATAGAATATTCTGAGTTGGAAGGGACCAAAAAAGATCATTGAGTCCAAATCCTGTGTCTGTGCAGGCTACGCCAGCAATCCCGCCATGTGCCTGAGAGCATTGTCCAAATGCTCCTTGAGCTCTGTAAAACTGGGTACTGTGACCACTTCCCTGGGGAGCCTGTTCCAGTGCCCAACCATCCTCTGGACGATGAACCTTTTCCTGATATGCAAACTAATCCTCCCCTGACACAGCTTCGGGCCATTCCCTTGGGTCCTGTCACTGGTCACCACAGAGCAGAGATCAGTGCTTGCCCCTCCTCGTCTCTTTGTGAGGAAATTGTAACTGCAATGAGGTCTCCTCTCAGTCTCCTCTGCTCCAGGCTGAACAGAACAAGTGACTTCAAGCTGCTCCTCATACGGCCGCTCAAGGCTCTTCATCATATTTGTTGCCCTGCTTTGTACCCTCTCTAATAGCTTAATACCTTTCTTTTATTGTGGCACCCAAAATTCACACAGTACTTGGGGTGAAGAAGAGCTTATTGATACTCATGCAACAATGAAGAGAGTGCCCTTGGGACTGAAGCTCACTATTTCGACAGGGAAGATGAAATATAACTTTACTCTTTATGCAGACATATTTCCTCCAATTTTAATAAAACTCCTTTATTTGGCTTTGACTCTGCCAATAATGAAACTTCCCAGAAAAAATAATTTAAAAACACAAAAGAAAAAAAAGAGGAAAACCACAATTTTCTTTTGCTTTTACTGATTGAGAACTGCTCTAGAAGAACAGGATGGAAATCACTTTTATGGCTGAAAAATATATGTATTTCACTAATTAGGATTATATTTAACTTACCTAGAGATATTTCTTGCACATTACACTATTTCTCACTCTTTCCTTTCCATTATTCTTTTTTATGGTACAATGTTTTGTTTAAGCCAAACTCCAGCTAATTACTTGTCTAAATAAGGTGTATTAAATGGGGAACAGAAAAAGAAAACAAGCAAATAACAACAGTAAAAAACCCCAAACAGAGTCCTTTGAGAAAACGGAAGTTAAATTAATTTCCTGCAGGATTTTTTGTTTGCCACGTCATTCTTTCATTACATACATCTAGCTGCTTTCCAACTGGAAGGCTCTAAGTATGGACCAGTTTTGATTTCACACACAAACACACAGACACGGTTCTGAGTTTTGAAGTTTTCATAAATTTTCCTTTTTAAAGAAGAATCATTTCAGCTGGAAAGCCATTCTGGTGAGTCACCTAGCTTGGCTCAGCACAGCAGAGATGTTGATTTGGTGGCTTACACAAATCCTGGGTGTGTGGTGTCTTGTCTAGCACTGAACAAACTACTGATGACAACACTCAAACATGCCTTGGCAGGCCATCCAACTGCTTATCTATAGTCACAGTCAGAAGCTCTTTTTCCCTCCCCCTAAATTTTACTTTTCACGTACCGAAAGGAAAATGTATGCTTACAGAAAATCAGTAGGATGGTAAGATCTAATACTGAGTTAATACCATCAAGCAATTCCTTACATGGTAACCTGCAAGAAAGATGGAGAAGGAACTGTGATTTTTCGGTCACTTTTCTGTCATTCTTCTGTCATTCTTGTGCTGTCTACAAGAGCATGTAGTGACAGTACAAGGGGAAATGGCTTCAAACTGAGAGTGGGTTGAGATCAGATATTAGGAATAAATTCTTTACTGTGAGGGTGGTAAGGCCCTGGGTCAGGTTGCCAAGAGAAGCTGTGGATGCTCCATACATGGAAGTGTTCAAAGTAGAGCTCTGAGCAACCTGGTCTAGTAGAAGCTGTCCCTGCCCATGGCAGAGGGATTCGAACTAAATCATCTTTAAGGTACCTTCCAACCCAGGCCATTCAGATTCTATAATCTTGTAGACATACCTTTTTTCTTCAAACTAATGGCTTGTAATAAAGCAATTGAGCACTGCAGCACCATACCTGTATTACACCTGTACTTTTGAGACATATATTTGTAGTGTTTAGCCAACAGTTTTCACCAGTATCTCATAATTCAATGATTCAGTTTTAATTCTCTTTCTTAGGGTTTCTTTTAATATATGGACAAAATTTTTACCTTGCACAAAAACACTTTGAAAGAAACACACAGATAGATAGCTAGATAGATAGATAGATAGATGTTAGATAGATAGACAGACGGACGCACAATTTAGAGTACAACACATGATTTTTCTAATAACCCAAACTATCTGGGTCTGTGTATCAAGCTGAGCATTAATGGGCTCACTACCGCCAGTGAGACATCTGATGAGCCTCTGCTGCCCAGTCTGATTTTGGTCAAGTGGGCAAGGATCAACCTCCACTGTCCCTTGAAAACGGCTGGTTCTTGATGCTACAGATTAGTTGCCTGCATTTCTTGTCCCTACAGTTTATAAGTGGTTTAAAAATAAGTTTTCATGTCGGTGTTTTTTTCTTTCAAGCCATTGAGCTACTATTGTTTTCTCAATTTTCTGTCTAGGTTTTAACTTGCCTTATGTTGTGTGGCTCTGACATACCAGTCTCCCAACAAGAGTTTCTTAGTAAAACTGCACCGAGGTCACGGAGTTGTGCTGCAACAAATCAAACCCTGAATAAGGGGCAACTAAGTCCTTGGGCTGAGGTTATAGACTTGTCATTCTTTTAAAGCAGATTGTTTCATTGTCTTATTCTCTTACATTTACCATATGTAAAAACTAGCATGCCAGCACTTGTCATATCGTGCACTGTCCCTATTATAATAAACTTCACATGTTATGATTAACTTCTGTCTAGTGATTTTTCCTCTATGAATCAGTTACGTGATGCTTTTCTCTTTTGATACAAAACACATCACTGGGAGGCTAACTTTTACTTCACCAGATTATTGCTACATCCACTGCATTCAGGTTATAGCCCATAACTTGGAAAATATTGCCTGCTGCCAGAACAGCCCATACTGCCATCAATAATCCTAAGAAAGAAAAAGAGACTAGACAAGATCAGGCCTCCCCAGACCTAAGGACAAATTAGATGTTGAATCTGAAAAGTATCAGAAATTCAGTAGGGAAGCAGCTATTTCCAAAGATCCATTGAAATTAAGATGTAAGCATGGAAGTTTTTCACTAATTGTAGCTGGAAGGAAAGGTAGGGACATTTTTACACCTAACCTATACAATTCCACTTGCAGCTAAAGGCTCATTTGAATTTCTTATTAACACAGTCTTTAGAAATCAATTAATCAGCATCAAAAGCAACCCTGTTTTCTAGAACAACTTCAATCCAGTGTTCTCCCCAACTTCTGAAAAAAACAATCCAATTGCCTCTTACAAACTCTCTATTATTTGTTGCAAGCTCTCTTATACCTTTAAAAAAGTTCTACTCAGCATTTGAAATGTGGTCCTTTTAGAAAAAAAATTGGTGTTTTCAAACAAATGCAGTTATTTAATATCATTGCTACGAATTTGTTAACATTTGGTAATTTCCTATAAAAGGTCACTTTTTCAGTTGCTTGTAATTTTGGCAAACCTGCTAAGGTACATATATTTTCTCTTACTGGATCTCATGCTCACACAGGTGTATCAGAAAATTTCACGCAAAGGAGTTTAGCAGTTTCATAGGAAAGGGGAACACGCCGTTTCACCTTCCATCCTCTCTGCGGCAGATATACCTCCCATGTTTCTTAAATTTGGCATAACAATTCCCAGTCTGTCAAGAATTCCATATGAGGATTTGTCCTGTGTTCCAACACTCTGTTTCTGCATCTTGGCTGGACCATCCTGCAGGTCCCTGCCCCCTGAGCAAGAGTATCACACCTTGCCCCGGGGCACACCACGCACAGAGACAGACTAGGGTCCGGGGTTGGTGGGGTCAGAAGTAGGGAAGGGGAGAGGAGGGAGAAAGCGAGAAGCTGTCTGGGACAGAAAACACAGGCTGAACTCCAACACTAATCTTTCCCTTTATCTCTAGTCCTCTGGCTTTTTTTAGTTACATAATGGATACCTGGAGATAATTCTAACATTTCTAAATTTACTTTTGTACTAAATTATATGAAAATCACAACCCCGCTATTGTGAGAAGTGAAATATTCGGAAGTATTTAGACTCAGAAAGTTATATAAGATGGAATTGTAATGCAAGCTAATAGCATCCTGTATTGCATATACCTGAGTATATGCAAGTCACACAAGAACAAAGTAAAACATGTTAGTATTGCTGGAACTGCATTTTCAACCAAAAATTGTTGTTGAATTGATTTAATATGTCCCTATACAGAGGATTAAAATCTCTTTTTATGTACAGTTTTCAAATCTGCTGCCTTCAACCTATTGTATTTAATACAGCCTCTTGCTTCTTTCACTCGGGTTGGAACGTTCTTCCTCTGGCAGAATTTCCCATTCATGTGCTAGAAAGCTTTTTGCCAGCTGGATGTTAGCACAGTACACAGAAAGGAACCAGCCGATTCCTTATAATATTTGCTCTAATCTTTATTCTCTCTTTCATATTACTTCTCTTCCCTCTGTTCTCTGCCTCCATGGAATTCTAAGTCTTCATACGGATCTCAGGTTGTTGATAATATGGAGTTATTATAAAGCATAAAATCCCCTTTCCCTAACCTCACTCTCCAAAGGAAAAGAAAGACTTTATAACTCCTACACTTAAAAATGCCCAACCCAAAACCCAACACCCCAAAAAAGAAACAAGACCAACCTTAAACCAATAAATACACAAGAACTAGGGTTTGAGGATTTCTATTTTCATAGTCTCGATATATTTTACCTTAATTTTTTTGAGCTTTTAATTCAATTAAAATTTTTAGCATTATCTAGAGAGTTCAGAAATTACTTTCTCTCTTTTTACTCTCACTTCATGACTCAAGTTTTGAAGAACTGCAGCTCGAGGGAAAAACCAGCAGCATTGAACCTTTTAAATCATGAAAAAATATGAAAGTGCACAAAATTTATCCATTTATTGTATTTAATTTTTTGTAAATGTCTGTCACTGTTGTCACTATCAAATATTTAACACTTAGGCAGTGTCTTGAAAGCATTAGGAAAATAAGTAGTATTAGCATCTTTTACGTACTAGGAATGGTTCAGAAGAAAAAAATTGGCTGAACATGAGCCAGGAATGTACCCAGGTGGGCAAGAAGCCATTGGCATCTGGCCTGTATCAGCAATAGCGTGACCAGCAAGACCATGGCTGTGATTATCCACCAGTACTGGGGCACTGGTGAGGCCACAGCAAAAATCCTCTGTCCAGTTCCAGGCCCCTCACTGCAAGAAACACAGTGAGGGACTGGAGCATATACAGAGAAGGGCAACAGAGCTGGGGAAGCGTCTAGAGCCTGATGAGGAGCAACGATGAGAGACCTAGGAGGCTCAGCGTGGAGGAAAGGAGCCTCAGGGGACATTTGATCACTCAGTACAATCACCTGAATAGAGGGTACAGCCAGGTGGGGGTCGTTCTCTTCTCCCAGTTAACAAGGGACAGGACAAGAGGAAACGGCCTCAAGTTACACCACAGGAGGTTTAAATTGGATATTAGGAAACTGAAGGGGTGGTCACTGGAAAAGGATGTCCAGGGAAGTGCTGGAGGCACCATTCCTGGATGTGTTTCAAAGACATGTAGATGTTGCACTGAGGGATGTGGTCTAGTGGTGGCGTCAGCAGTACTGTGTTAATCATTGTACTCAACAATCCTAAAGGTCTTTTCCAACCTAAATACTTTTCTGATTCTACGATTCTAAGAGATAATCCTGTATGAGGGCTGCAGCTGGAACCAGCAGTGCAGGTGAAACTAGAAGAGAAATTACTCCTTGGCTATTCAGCCCCAGTGTGCTGCCTGGAGGTATATTCTTACAGGTCTGTCTCCAGCCCTGAGCCTACTGCTGGCACTGGAAATACAACACCAAGCACATCTACCCACTAATCTGTAATAAGTGGTCGAGACATGCCAGGGAAGGGCAGATTCATCACACGTAAACATAGAGCCTAATATTTCCACATCTGTGACAGAGGCTGTTTGTGAACACAGTAAATCTGTCCTCTTGCTCTTCCACACACAAATCTTATTACCTTCAACGTCCTCCAGTGACACTGGTACAAAGTTATAATTCTTGGAGGCCAGAACTTGCAGCCTACAATGGCAAAAGCCCCTGTAGCGCAGGCACTGTTTGCAAATGAGCTCAACTGGAGCCACCTGAAAGTTCAGCACTAGCACCTGTTGCGCTCCCAGCAGGCTATAAGAAAGGTTTTAGTAGGCACTACTGAACCGTGGATTCCAGGTGTGTGATTGAAAGAGTAGTGCTTTTTAAAGAAAAGAAGTTTGTGTGTCTGACGAGGGAGGGGAAGAAAAAGATGGCAGTGGATATCATCTAGAGGAACTGCATAGATAAGGGCTGTTTATGCTTGAATGAGCATATCTGAGGATAATAATCTTTTTATAAAGTTGTGTTGATTTTTGGTCTTCTGTTTTTTGGGTTTCTTTTTAATAAAATATTCTTACAAAAATGGTTTAAGGCTTATGAATGCCTTGAAGATTTTTTTTTTGGTTTTGAAAAAGATGTAAGTATTAGCATGAAGTGCTGTGAGTAGCTTCTCATGCCTTTTGTTATACTCTGGATAAGGCAAGAAAAAATTGTGGGTTTTTTGATTTGTTTTGAGACTTGTGAGAGTCAATATTTTACGATGCAGAAGCTATTTTTCATTACTTATTTAAAGTTATGAGAGAAGCCCTTGTCAGTTTTAGTTTTTCATATTAAGTACTGCTCCTCTCATGTTGTTTTATCTGCCTACCCTTCAGGAAAAAGAAAGAGAGTATAAAAATGAAAAACTACCACCCAAAATCTCCATAACAATAATGCTGTTCTGTGTTCATTTATTTTTGAGTTCTTGACTAACTCTAAGCGTATATCCCATTAAAAGTGTGAAATTAGACTTTTTTTATATAAAGCTCTAAAGAGTAATTTTTCTTCCTTATTATCCTTCATTTTCCAAGGCAGCCTTTCAGGCCTTCAGATGCTAGTTATTGTAAGATATGAAATTATTAGAGTAGCTCTATTTGTAAAAGAAACTATTGAGGTGTCTGAATTTGATACTACATGGACAATAAATAATTAGATTAGCGGATTGAGAATGGAAAAAGCAGGTAACGAGAAAAGGATTAGAAAGATGCATTTGCTGAAGCTAGTCACAAATGGTCATTAGTCTAAACAGTCCCATCTGGCAGAGATTTGTAGGTATTGCAGGAGAGATATGTTTTAAGTAAGGATTTAAAAGAGGATAAAGTGATATGATCTCCAGGATTATCAGTGACAGATGAAAAGTGGAAGGCAAGTTTAGGATTTCTTCGAGTATTCTGTACCTTTAAGTCCAAGACTTACATTGTGAGATAACCGATTTGTCTTCCTTAGTAGTTTGAAGGGTTTTGTATGAGGCTGGAGGGGTTTGTTGGTGGGCTGGAGATGTAGGTGAATGCTTTATCTGTGAAAGAGTTTCCTGCCCAGGTGAAAAATCAAATTTCTGAGTATTAACAGTACCTGTTCCTGGTGAGTACTTGCCATGCAAGATTTTACCTCTGTGTAGGTGATGTGCGTGTTTCAAATGAGTAGTTTGGGTCACTTAAAGAATCACCGTCAACAGTATTGTCAAAGGCAGGTTTTGATAAAATTTGTGGAAGTATGATAAGGCGCTATGGCAAAGCTCACTGTTTCTGTCATTTGCTGCACAGATGAACCATGCAAAGGAAAATTGGCTCAGATTAACTTTAGAATGCAGAATGGGGATGCAAAGGATAAGAAAAACCCTCCCACCGGGTCCTGAGGTTCAGAATAAACACAACCTACCACCCCGTGTTTTCTGAACTCCTGAAAGAATCTAGAGATTGCTGGATCCACTTAGTCCCAGACCTGGTCAACAGTTATGTCTAAAGGACTTAACCAGCACTAAATGACTGATTAATTAAATGTTTAGAAAGTGACTCAATAGGATATATTATAAGTCACTGCAGATTTGAAAGAGCAATATTCGTACCATACTTCCAAGAGAGTAGAGGGATCAACTCACACACACACACATAAATACGTATATAATTTATAAATGTATGAATGTATGTCAAAAATTCTCCGGTGAAATATTTGAATTGAGTGTCTTTGCATTTCTCAGTAGACAAAGGGTTGAGCCTAGAGGAGTGGGGGGTACTGGCCCAGGCCTCATTATCAGCTTTTGGTGATTTTCCTCCAAGTATTGCAGACTTGAGGGCTGGTGATCTCTGAGAAGTGTCACACTCAGAGCAAGATGCTGGCACAGCCTCCTGCAGTCCAGAAGGTCGTGAAGGGCCCCATCCAAGACTGCTATTAACAGAGTTCAAGGCGATTTGCTTTAGTCCTTAGTCAATTTTCTTCCAGGCCATAATCTAATTTGGTAGCTACTGCAGTTTTTCAAAAGCCTGGTAACAATGACTCCGTTCCACTCAGGTTATGATTAATATAAGTGATGCTCCAAGGCTGTCAGGGGTGACTGATTATATCTTGTTTCCCACCTTAGTCAGCCAACATCTCTCCCTGGTATGAACAGTTCTGCTCCCACCTTAGCCATGCAAATAATGGTCAAGGGACACTTCACAATTGGAACCATTTGCAAACTACCTTTACCAACTCTGCAAGAGCTCAGCTCTTGTTGGCTGGTGTGTTTATCTCTTCAATTCTCATCATACTTTTATAGCAAAATATCAACTCTTTTGACAAAGGAATGTTTCACTAGTGTTCTGTTCGCTCTTGTTTGTTTTTCCTTTTTACCTCTTTTAATTTATTCCCAGCTGGCAGCCAAGTCCTGCCCAAGACACATGCTCACTCCCGTGCATTGAGAGGGTAAAAGCTGGAAAACTTTGAGATTAAGACAGTTCAATAGGAAAAGCGAAAACTGCACATAAAAGCAAACCAAAACAAGGAATTCATTCACTACTTCCCGTGGCCAGGAAGGTGTTTAACCATCCTCATGAAAGCTGGGCTCCGTCACATGTAATGGCCACTTGGGAGGACAAATGCCATCACTCTGACTGTTCGACCTTCATTGTTCTTCTTTCCACAGCTTTGTATGCTGAGCAGGACACCACATGTTATGGAATAGCCCTTTGACCACTTAGAGTCAGCTGTCCCAGCTGTGTCTCCTCTCAGATCGTTGTGCACTCCCAACCCCCTCACTGGCGGAACAGTCTGAGAAGCAGAAAAGGCCTTGAATCTGTGTAAGCACTCTTCAGCAACAGTACGAACACTTTTCAGGACGAAGCCAAAACACAGACCCCTACTAGATACTATTTTGAATATAAATCTATCCCAGGCACAACCAGCATGAAACTCAATTCTTCATTCTCTTGTTTGGAGTGGTAATGAATTAATCATCCAGAAGGCGGATCTGAAGAGAAATATTTATGTCACAGTAAAGTCAGAAAATCCCCTCTAAGATGGTTTTGTTTGAAACTCTGTGTGTCTGGATACTGGTCCAGTAGACAGCTGTATTTGTGGTCTAATACCTGATATCTGTGATTCATGTATGAACTGGAATGCAAGGTAGTGGGTTTTTGATTTTTTTCTTTGCCCTCCTTGAGAACACAGACCTTGCAGTTCTTCCGTAAGTGTCTTGTAAAGTTACATTTTCTCCAGAATTTTTTGCGGAACAGTTCTTGTGGGAGTAGCTTCTACAGAAGTAGATTTTTGGATTAAAAAAAAATGTAATAAAAGCGTTCTTCACGATAGACTACAGAACTAAATGATGTGATACCATTAAAAAGTCCAGCATGCTAAGGAGATTTTTGAAAAGGGCTTAAGGGGGAACATGTCTGCAATGAAAACTTGGATAATAAAAAAATATTCCTCTTTCTCCTTTTATGCGTGTGAACTGCAACAATTCATTTGCTTTGGGCAGCTTATATGCAGAAGAGGAAACTGCATAACCGAGGTCCTGGAAGTAGGGAGGGAGCAGGGAGGGGTGGGTGGGTAAGACAGCAAGAGAAATATTTTTAAAAGAAAGCTGATATTTTCTAACAGTGGAACACTGCCTGGCAGCACCCACAGTTCACTGCTGCTCCCTTTGGCTTCCATTTTTAGTGTGTCTATATCTGTGGGTGCCTCTCCTCTGCAGTTCTGCTCTTTGTCCCTTTAAACATCCTTCGCGCAAGAAATTTCTGCAATTATCATGTAATTGTGACCAAAAAAGACCGGTTAAATACTAGAGAAAGAGCAGGTCATGTATATCTGAAACGTAGCTGAAATAAAGATCACAGCTGGGGAAATGTCACCATGAGTTTCTGACAATAGACAAAATGTTTCCGTATAGGACTTGCAAACCATTCTGTTGTACTCTAATCAAAGAAACTGCATTCTGCAGCCTCTGGGAAACAGCTTTTGGAATTCTACATCTTTTTAGTGAGCTTTAATGGAATTACTCCTGCTTAGTCAAGGCGAAGTAGTGAATGAACCTAGATATTAATAACCTTTTGTTGTACGCGCTATGAAGTAAAAGAGGTACTAACTGTAGCCATGCAACACACCGGTGAATGTGTATCTATACCCGGGTGTGGTTATGTTATAAAAATGCCCATTAAATAGCATATTAAACTAAACTGTGCTTTTACTGGTTGGCGAGCCAAAACTCAGTTATTAAGGGGAATTGATATTCACAGAAACAGTTGGAATAGTTTCATTAACTGATTGGGATCCTAGGTTTTCTCGGAGTGGAAGGGACTTCAAAAGATCCCCTGGACCAAACTTCTATGCGAAAGGGAGCCTAGATTAAATAATCTAGCACCGTGTCCAGTCACAGCTTGAGAAATATACAGTGATGAGACTCTACTGTATCCCAGTATCAAGTAACTGAATGTTTTTTTCTGTAAAAATAAATTTCTTTCCTATTCTGAGATGAAACCTCGTCTTTGTTGTCCGTTTTTTGCCCATGTAGCTCCCTGTGAACAGAAAGCCTCTGTCTTTTTTATAGCTGCCTTTTAAGTACTGAAAAACTATGATGAGTTTTTTCTTCTGCCTCAGCTTTTTCTTCTCCAGGGGGTGAAAGCTCAACTCCTTCAGCCTTTACACACAAGGACTGCTTCTAGACTTTGCGCATCAAAAGGATGCTTGGATTGGAATGGGATTACTGACAATAGGCAAGATTACTACCTTAAAACCTTTATATATATATTTATATTTCTATTTAAAACTTCAAATACCATGGTAAAATGAAATCACCAAGAATTTAAAAACGCAAATTAATTGGTTCAGGTTTACTTTTAGACTCGAATTTTACGTTTGATGTTGTTAACCTTGTTTACACACAGGATATAGCTGAAATTTCCCCTTTTGGAAACGGGAGTTCGGGGTTACTTGTGTGAGAGCAAAATCTCTTGCTTTAAGAGATATCAGAGGACCAATGATTCCACTACAGATTGTGTAAATACTAGAGATTTAGCACAGAACAAATAGTAAATTTGAATTTCAGTCTTGAAGACCAGACTTTGTTTGTACCAACTAAGTATTGTTAGAGTTACTTTCTAAAATCTCCTTTTTTGTCTGTATGGTGTCTCTTTTCCTTTAAACGTAGTTATCTGAAGTATTGAACTTGTAATAACAAGATAAATTTTGAAAAGTAGCTCTTCGTGTGAAAAGAATTAACGGGGAGAAAATTCTTGTCAGATGGACTGGAGCCTCAAGCTTTCGAACATCATCAGCCTTAAAGTTCAAGCATCAACACTGGTCCTCTTATCATAAACAGGTTTAATTTTTCACCCTGGTTTCCTTGAGAAAAAAAGTCTCTATCCAAATGGTTTGTCTTTCTGGCTGCAACTCAGTCTTGAGATGTTTTTGACTGAGCTGGCAAATTCCAAAGAAATTTGACAGGAAAGTGGAAGCATCAAATACTCTTCTTTAAGTTTTCTGACAAGAGGTGAACAGATGGTAGAAAGAGTACCTGTTTAGCACTGTCAAGGAGGACACAGTTATGACCTGAAGATTATGCTGTACTAAATGTTCTGGAATACAAACTGAAGCTCAAGTTTGTGACTTTTTTTTCTAGTTTCATCACTTACTACAAATCATGAAAAAAAGAATTTTGTTTTCCTTTGTGTTTTGTGTCTGTCTGTGTGTGTGCGTTGTTTTGATTGGTTGGTTGGATTTTTCTGGTGATATTTTGTTTTTGCTTTGAAGCACTTGTAAATTATCTTTGTCACATGCTGCGTAACTGTGAAAGCATGATCACATTTTCTGTACAATAGCAGACATGCCACAATATGGAAGAGAAGTGGTGGACAGGTTTCCCCATGTTGTTTTCCTCTGGTAAAAAGTGTAAAATGAGATGGAGAGTCAGGCTCAGTGTCAGGTGTGATGTGTGGTGTTTCATGCAATCCTTTTCCAGTTGCCCCATCTCTGGATTCTGTTATAGTATACAACAGAGCTCCAGGTTTTTTTAAGGAGATCAGATCACGTTAGGAAAGGTGAACTCCTAGTCTAATATTACACGTTTTGTTTGGAAAAGCAGCCAGGCTTTTGTAGCTCGCTTGTAATGCAAGTGGAGAAAAAATGTACCAGTAATACCGGTAGTTATGTGATAATGAAGTTTATATTTTGAGGAAATTAACTCAATATCTGATAAGTAGATGCATGCTCCAAGTTGTTCCGTGCTTCCCTTAGACCTCTCTCTATTGTCAAGGAAGGAAGATAATCAGCTCAAGACAAGGAAAAACCTAAGTAACCTGCTTCAAATAAATCATTTTCTCTAGTCACTTAACTTTGGCAGCTAATTCTAGGAGAATGAAGTCTCTTCCTGTTTTTCTGACAATTTTACTGTCGGTTTAGCAGGTATTTTGTAAACCTCTGGAAAAATGTACTTGGGGAAAGAAAACCCAACAGTCTGTGCAAACCTTTCAAAGGCACTTCTCTAAAGGAGTACATCTGAAACACGTGGGGCTTGAAGGCTGTTTCTGTGTTGTGCAGGCAAAATCACTGTTCTGTCCTGGATTGTCTTTAAGCTGTGTGGCTGGGGTGCTGCTCTGAAAAGTGATGAGGCGAGAAGCTGGCTTTTTTTCTCCCACTCTACTGCTCTTTCTCATTATCAGGCTCCAGCTTTCTCATGTACCTGTGTATGCTCTTTTCAGAGTTCATTTGCAGTGACTGTCATATTGGGGAAAGTAGTTCTTGCTGCCCAGCTTTTGTGTTTCAGCACAGGCTGCTGTAGCGCATGTTTGTACTGGTAAATCTGTAGTGACTGCAGTTGCCAAGGTGAGGAAAGGCCACTTTGTGGCATAAACCCTTAAATTCTAATCTTTCCTGAATTAATTTTTCCTTGACAAATTGCACATAAAATAGTTTTGAAGTCTACTATATCCTTTCCACTCTCTGGTTGGGAACATAATGGTTTCCAGCAGGGTTAATAGAAGAGAGTATACCTCATTACTCGCTGAGCAGCATAGTTTCTGTTCTCTTCAGAAGCAACTTGCTTCTTATTCTGCTCATAGAATCTAAAGCTGGAAACAGTACCAAGCCAAAAAACATTTCTGACTCCGGAGACTGTTCAGGCAAGGCACTAGGGTTATAAAGGAGTACTGTTCTTCTGAGGGTTTTCTGGTTTGTTCTGTCCTTGGTACCTCATGAGGATTCAGTCTGGATCTGAACTGTTCCTGGCATCCAAGACTCCTTAAGGGAAGATGGAAAGTGCATCTATGTCCGTTGTCATTATAGTGCAGCTAATTTCTTTTTCATGGAGGCAAAGGCAAAGAGAGAGGTGAAGAAAGCTGCAGAATCATTGTGTCTGCTGAAAACCTGCAGCTATAGCTGTAGGTGAGACAGCAGTTGATCCCTTAAAAGCAACATCTTTCTGTGCTCTGTTGCTGCTCTGGTCTTTTATGTAGTGGAGGTAAAAAAGCGGTAGCTAACAAGGATAGATGTGCAGTCTAAGGTAGGCACCTGCAATGCTTCATCCTCAGTTCTGCATTCCCACAACAGTCACCTGTCATCAACAGATGCTTCTCACCAGAGTGCAGCATCCTGTTGGGTAGGGAAACTGAGAGTGGTAGAGGGGAGGGTGGAGGTCTGAGAAGAAATTAATAAAAACTATGTTTCTGCAAAAGAAGGGAAGAAAATGGAAAATGCAATAATTGAAAAATACAAAAGGAAGAGAAAGTGAGAAACTGTCTCCATTGAGCTACACACAGAATAACATTCAAAGAGAGGTCCAGCAGTGAAAAACAACTGTCTTCAAAAAGCAATGAACTACAACGTAAAGATCTGTGATTAGGGTAAATCCAAGCTCTGTAAAACTCTTAACACGCATGAATGAAATCTGGGCTCAGCTGCATAATGTCAGCAAGGACTCTGGAATAAGGCCTTAAATATAAGTATCTAACTTGGGGAAATTTAAATGTTTGGACCAGCAGTGCAGCGTTTTAAGCAGCAGTACTTGCATGTGGGATTTTTTTATAAATGTAATTTCAAATAGTTTGGGGTTTAGATTGGTGACATTCTCTTGTTGCCTGCTCCAAGGCCTACATATCTTTGCCTATTTTCACTGTCAGTTCTAAGGTAGGATTTTTTTTATTTCCAGAATTAAGAGTTAACAGGAATAACCTCCACACTTGCCAGCAACCTAATAAAATACTGAGTAGAGAAGGAAGTGGTTGAAACACTAGAAGACCTGTAGGAGAAAACTACATAAAAGGGCCTCAAATTTACCTCAAACCACACTTTACTGGAGAGTGGATTTTCAGAAGAATATAAAATTAGCCTGTACAGTTGGCTTCTGAAGAAGACTGCTTAGCTAAGAGAGCTCAATTCTAATGCACAGTAGAGAGGAAGGGAAGAGGACAAAGGCCTCAAGCAGAGGGCCAGAAGAAGCATAAGCTGATGAGAGAATATTGCTTTGAAGAAGTAGGTTAGAAAAAGGACATTGTCAACCTTTCAGTATGCTAGGATTTTGCCTCATATCACACCCTGCATGCAGATTGTGCTAAAGCCTTTACAGAAATAGAAGCCTGCAGCACGTCCTGTATTCTGCACCCTCACTCTTCTGAGGGAAGTGTGACTTGGGGTCACAGTCCCTGCTGACATCAGCAGGTTCAGCTTGCCTGGAGTCACTGGAGCTCAACACCTACTATTGGTAGCAGTAATTTTTCCATGTTTGGTTTTATAGCATAAAGCAACAATCAGCAGTGCTACTATTGAGAATGTACATTAAATAAGGGTTATGACACAACATGTAACAATCTGTATTATTTTATCCATTTTTCTCTGTTACGTAGATTATCATCTGAGATGGAGTACTATACTTAGGACAAAGAAAGTTAATTTCTTTTCTCTCAGAAAATAATTTTGTAAAAGCACTGGAGGAAGAGTTTTGCTTTCCTTCTGCGTAGAATAAACTTTTTTTTGTCTGAATGGATCATTTTCATGTTCCTGTTACGGTGATTTCAGCTCTGCAGAAGCACTATTCCTGCGGATGGTAACAGGGGTTATCTAGTGATTATATCACAGAGGTGTATGCATAGAATATTTCAATACTATTATGTTAAGTGCAGATGCTGCAGAAGCACAGATTCTTGCCTTTTTATTTTCCTCCTTCCTTTAATTTCTTAATTCCAAGATATTGTCTGTGTTGGTCTTGCCAGTGACTGTATCCAGAGCAGGTTGGGGGGTGGACAATAGCCACAGGCAATAAAATTTTAAAGTAGCTAAGACATAATCACTTCTGATATCTAATGTTGGCTGTCCCAGGCCTTTGATGACTCTACCTCCAAGAGCAAACGTGGATGACTCTGGAATATTTGGGGCTGTACTGAGTTTGGACTACGTGTCTGTGGGTTTTCGCTACAGGTAACAGAGACGTGTACTTTTTTCAAAAGAGTTCTTCTGACACTCTTGTGCTGCTGCTCTGAGCAAATATTTCTGTCTTTATTTAAAGACAAGTGGAACTAGCAACCATTTTCTCAGAGATTCTGGTGACTAATTACTTCTTGGCAGTTCAGTCAGTGCTGATACACTTCAAGGATAGGACAAAAGTCAAATCTTTTTAATAAGTTCTGGGAACAGAGAGGAGGCGGGAGAGGGTCTTTAGGGCACAAGGATGAAGAGGCATATCTTGGAGGAAATTGTGAGACATGGCCAGCTGGAATGCTGGAGGCTGTGCATTGAAAATAAACCAGGAAGGGGTTGGTGGAGATGTCACTGTAAGGGGCGAAAAAGGGGAAGAGAGATGAATGAAACTTGAAATAAGCGAAGCGACTTAAGGGGAGAGTAGTGAGCAGTTCCGACTGCAGAGCCTTTAGAGGAGAAGGCTGCTGGGTTTCTTCCCCATGCTAGAGTTTTGTGCTTATCCTGGGTCCTGCTCTGTGACAGTGGAGGAATAGACAAACCTATGGTACAAGGCCTGTGCAATTTACCATAATGAACTGCAGATATCTTGAAGGTACCACAAAAATCTTTGACTAAATGAAACATCTGAAGAATGTGTTAAATCCGAGCCTGGAAAATAAAAAGCCTGCATGAAGGGAATTCATCAATAGATAATGTAATTTAGAATAGGTAATACGCAGCACCGGTATTCCAAAATGAGTTTTTGTCTAGCTCTTAAAAATATCGAGAGGGGCAAAACCACACAAGATGTGAGATGTCTGCGTTTAATGAGCTAAAAAATGAAAATAACCCACTTTTTTTCTTGCTTTCCCTGTTACCTAGAGAATTAGGGTTTGTTTTCCTTCTAAAAGGGAAGGTAAGGTGTAAACAAAAGGCCTGAATAAAATGATGTGCAAGTAGAAAAAGAACACAAAAATCCAAATAATAAAAACATATTTCAGTTAAATATTCTGTTGGAGAACTAGATATGGCAAACACTTACTACTCCAAAATTTACTTAAACGTCTGAATTAATTGAATACTCACTTTCTTGCCTATCAGGATTGTTGAAATATTTGGTGTATATGAAACTATATACACTTCTTGTCCTCTAAACTTCATGTTCTTGACAAAGCAGTCATTCTCAGAGAGGTAAAAATTATGGCGGGTTTCCATGTTGTGCTGCCTGCGAGTGTAGTAGTACGACTTTTTTTCCACAAGTGATAAATTTACAGTATATTCATGCTATAAAAATTGTACTCTGTATCTTTAATTGTGCTGGGTAAACCAAGAAAAATCAGAACAACTCGTCTTGATTTCAGATTGGGTAAACTAAGTGGGACAATTAATTCACATCTGCATCACAGTGAAGTCTAAGCATTTAAAGATAGGCTATTGACTTAGAGTTAGAAGAAGAGGCTGAAGCTCCAGTGCCATGCTGGCAAGTCTTAGATTGAGTCATAGCTCCTTCTAGCAATTTAATATCTGGGAAGGTGGAAGGAAGGATTTTTTCTGACCTCTCTGGCTGTAAAATATGAAGAATATCTCAGTATGTTTGAGCTACGGTGTGTCGCTGTTGTGGTCAGTACACAGGCTTTCAAGGGGAGGCTTATCTCAGACTCTTTTAGTGTTTTCATCCTAAAAGATATGAGTCATTCCCATGATACTCCTCTTTCTCTTCCCTGGCTATAAACCCTGTAGGATTGCACCACAGATCTCTAGGTGTAAATTAAGGGACTGTCAGGCAGGTGACTCCTAACATGTCATGGTCTAACTGGGCGTCAGAAACAGTGACTTGCCTGAGACTCGGCAACATGTGAAAGCTGGAACGGCTGATTTCGCTGAAGTTTTTAGGTTGTTAGGGTGTTTCTTGTCTGTAAATTATGGTGGAAAACTCCCACAATGACATGGGCATGGGTGAATTCTCCCTTTCTCGCATGATGTTTGATGCATAAACATGGTTTTTGTGTGCCACTGTAAACATTTTATTTTGCTGCCAAGTAATAGTCATACACTTATAAAGAAAGGACTTGGCTTTAAAAAAACTCTGCAAGAAACAAAACACCCCCCCACCAAGCACACCAAACTGTAGTATATCCTGAGTAGAGTGCAGAAATTTCCACAGCAGATATAATAAAGCATATTTTCAAAGTTATATTGATGGAGTGGAAGTGTCCTTAACACCTAACACCATTGACGTGCAAATGTACAGTAAACACTTGCATTTGTAAATTAGACTTCCAAAAAATATCAGCACAATACTTGATTATCTAGAAGAAATATGTTTCCACTTTGATTGAATTTTTGAGTGAATTCATTTGGAAGAGTGGAGGGATCTTAAACATTAACACAAGTTATTCTGTAATGGTGATCTGTATTAGAACAGCCAGAAAAAGTAAATAGTGAGTTCAAGTATCTGTATCAAAGTGGAAAAACTTGACAAGTGTTCTTCAGGGGCTTTCTTCCAAGTTATGTAAATCAGAGTTAAGACTTAATTACTTCAGTAGGATAGAATTAATCATTTGCATATCATCATCACTATTGCTGTGGAAGTGGGAGGGGATAAACTGTTAACAACATTCACAGCTTGTCATAAATAGAGGAGAGTTAGTAGTGCCAACAAAGATAAAGAAGCAAAGAGAAATACAAACCAGTTAAATGTAAGTAAAGGATTCAAGAGATGAAAAATACGCTCTAATGGAATGCAGATCGGTGGTGGACAGTAAAGTTGGATGAACACTGAAAGTACTAATTTTTAAAAAATTGCCCTCTATGGAAATGACAGCACTTTGCAGCTGGTAAACTGATGAAACAGTTTCTAAGGCCTGAAAAAGATTGCTGTGGTCTACTGGCCAGTATGACAAGGGGTTCTGTAATTAGGAAAAAGAATGCCTTGTAGCAGCAAAACCTGTGTCTTGCCAACTTGTGGTAAAGATCAAGGCAATTGCTTTAGACAAGAACTTGAGGTCCAGTACTGACCATGCACGAAAACTATAAACTATATCAATCAAGCTGGACAAGAAAAGAACACTGGAGAAAATAGGAAAGAGTAGAAGATGATGAATACAATGTAGAAAATGAGAGGGAACACCTGTATTACTTAAAAAATTACTGGGACAGAGTGGTTCCATGGTAAAGCTCACGGAGAACTGGAAGCAGTGGTTAACGAAGTGTTACAAGTACGGGTGGCTCTGAATGTCTATGCAGCCACTAAAATAATTATTAACCCCTGTCGTACCCGTAAGAAATAGTGAAACGCAAAGCCTATGAAAATCAACATTTTTCCCCATTCTGAATGCTGCACGTAAACAATGCTGTACGTCAAAAATATGTAGATATAAATATTTGGTATTTATAGGAGACCTATTGTCAGCATGGCTGGAGGTTTTCCCAAGAAGAAAAGGAACCACTAGAAGAGGCCTCCTTGAAGAAATAATTCCTAAGAATAGAATACAAGAATCTGATTCGGAAGAAGGTCACATGGCACAGCAGGAACAACCAAATGATTTTATAAAATCTTAGGAATTAAAAAGATTGCAGAATCTTATCACAGTCAACCATCCGGATGGGTAGAAATGATCCATTCCCTATTAAGGAGCGAAGAGCTAAAATTTGCACATATACAGGATTAAAATTACCTGAAGCACTAAATTTAACCTTATGGGACATTTGAAAATATTGCCTTGGATTATTGTTTGATGAGGTTTATTTCGGGAGACCCTTGTCTAAACTGGGAATGTATAATCCAGCCCGAAAGAGCTTCTTGAAAGCAGATGAGCATTTGACACACTTTGCCCTAAACTTCACAGGAAAGTTTCAAAACTAAAAGGGATAATGATTGCTGGTACTAACCCACATCTCTGGAAGTACAGGCACATGAATTGCAGCCTGAAGATAAGATTTTATTAAAAGTGGTTTCACATAAATCTAAATTGGAATGTGGGAGTGGCTGCAGAGAGTTTCATTAGTCCTTAATTTGGTGTAAAATTTAGGAGAGGAAGCTTGGATCCATCACTTGCATGTGAATTGGTTGTCAAAGGGTCTTCCAACGGATGAACACCAACAAGCACAGGAAGAATCCATCATGGTCACCGTTTTAAAAACTGGAATAGCTTTTATTTTTTCTGAGGGTGTGAGTTTTCCAAGTGCCTGAGGAAATTACGGAAATCCCATACGTGAAATGGGTAGCCTTTACTATGCTTTTTTACTTAAGATAGTATCTAAATTTGTACAGCCTTATTAGAAGGAGGGAAAATTTTTATTTCATCCCATCAAAAACCATAGTCCAAATTACTAAAAAACTCTGTGCTGGATATGTGCCTTGCTTCCAATCCACTCACCTTCAAGCACTCTGCTATGGGTCCTTGTACCAAATATCTCACGGACTAATTTGTGTTCAGATACTACTTTCTCCTAAGACCACACGCTCTCACAAGGGTGGGAGGTGGCAGACACAGAAGCAAAGAAAAAATATGCAGCATGACAAACGTTACACCTGCCGCACTCGACTTATGCTCGTATACTAACACTACTCCTGTGAGCAACCTTGATGATGGTAACCAAGCAACGGGCATAAAAATAACAGGAATATTTGGAGACTTTTCCATAAACCTTGGCTGGTACTTGAGGTCAAAGTGTGATCTGTGATATGTAGTAAGAGAGCTCACAAAAAATTACCAGGAGACTGATCAAGAATTTGCGTCTTAGGATTCACAACTCCTAATTTTTTTTCTCGAATTTAGCTGTGGAATCAGGATCATGGTGCAAACATTTGTTCGTAGGACTAAACGTAATAATTCATTAGTAGAAATTCTAACCGCATTCCACTCCTTATATTTTTTTATCTGATTCGGAGTGAGTGAATTAGAAAAGGCCTTAGTTAACATTTCAGCGGCAATAGAAACTCTAGGCAATAATGATGATGCAATTGTGACATTCCAAAAATACGTTTCCCAACTGTCTGAAATTTCACTGAAATATCAGTAGACAGTTTCTTAGTCTCACAAGGGGGAACGTGTACAGTTATAAATACCAGTAGTTGCATGTTGGTTGACCACAGTCAACAGCAGATTTCTCCTGCTGTCTGGAAGTTTTGGTAGCAAGTAAAATTAATGCATGAAATACTACTGGATTAATATCCCAACAGTCTTACAAGAAGTATGGTCTTGGCTCACCTCCTGGGTATCACATTTAAGAGCCTGGACAAAATGAATTTTTTATGGATTATTGATTTTTATAATAATCTTTGTCGTGGTGTTTATGTTTAAGATCGTAAGAGTTGATCTTTTCAACTGTGCTTACATCTTGAAGGCTAGAAATATTCTGCTCCCATATAATAAATAACAGGGATATTAATAAAAACAAAGGCAGGACTGTTCTGGAGAGGACCGTTATATAATTAAGTCTTAGAAATGGCAGTTTGCATGAGCAGACAAAGCCTATATATTGTGGTATACGAACTATAACAACTGTATTGCAGCTGCTGAAAAGATAAGGACAGAACCAATTCAAACTAACCTAAGAGGGGGAAAACAGGAGAGGGAAACGCCAACAATGCATCTTCCGCCACGAAACAACAAACAAATCAAACCAAAGGCCCCAGTCTTTATAAAACTATTGGTCCAAACTATTGTTTCAGGCAGGAAACTTGGATTTTAGGAGTACAACTAGACAAGGTCTTCTTTTTCAGGTTCCCTCTTTGGAGACACGCAGCTCAAGCTGTACCATTATTAATAAAGTGAACGATATTAAAAAACTCTTCTTGGCTTCCTGAGTCAGTAGGGTATTAGTGTGTAACCCTGGTATGGCTGTTGGCATGTAAAAATTTCCGTAACATCAGGTCAGTCTCATGATCTGTATGTAGACAGCTCGTCAAAAGGAAGCAGAAGTTGTGGAAATAAGAAAGGAAACACTTAAACTAACTTTTTTCCATAATATGTACAGAAATTAGAAAAACCCACTAAGGATAGCTCCAGAGCATTTCAGTTAGCTCTTTAATTTTCATTTAACCTGCTGGTCATGCCCTGGAAAAGCAAACTTTCCACCCGGAAAAACATCTATGTTTTTAGTTATATAGTCACATGCGATATATCGTGGATGTATAGTTAATCAATAACTTGATAGCCAAGTTATCAGAAAGCCTTATTTACTGCATTTTCAGCACGTGAAATTAGACTTTCTCTGTTTATTTTCTGTGATTTACTAATAAGTTTACTTTTTGTGGTTCAGAGGGAAGGAGGTAGAGGGTTTCTTCTTTTCTTTTTTTATTTTTGGAACTCACTAAGTGAGTAGTCTTTGCAGCTATACTTTACAGTGCTGGTATTTGAAGGTGATTTACTTAATCAAAATATCCACTAGGGCTCTATGGTTTAGATTCACGCTTTGCAAATATAAAAAAAATTTTTAAATTATGTGGCATTGTTATGCTATATACACAGGTATTTTTATTTAATCGGAAAGAAATTTATCTGTGTTTAACGTAGATTCTTCTTACATAAGCACTTACACCCAAAGTTTTTTTAAAGAACTTGTGAAACTACATGTGTAGAAAATACAAATGCATGTGAAAGGCAGATTATTAGCATGCAGTCTCTAACCCACTATGTAGGTCTATTCCAGTAAGGATCAGATTTCCCTGGCCAACTGAAAGAAGAATTTTTATTTTCTCAGGCTTTCATTCTTCCGTGAACTTTAGGGGCTTTGGATTCTGTATCCAGGCTGGTCCCTGATCATGCACCTGAGGTCTTATTCACCACTAGAGTGGTGGTGTGGGAAATGCATTAGTTGTTTAAATATGTAATATTTATATCATAAATATGTCACTTGCATTCAAATTGACTCAGAACTATGTTTCTCATATCCCCAAGTGACATTCTGTCCTTTAATGAGTGAATAACATATGAAAAATATTGCCTAAATATGAGCTGTGTTTTCCCACCTTTCTTGGAGAAACTTCCCTGCATTTATTACTTTTTAAGAACATAACAGAGAGAGGGAGGTCAACTGAGAAGCATATACGTCGTTCATCACAGTGATAAAGGACACAAACTGAAGTGACAAAATATTTGGCTTTTCTTATACCAGCAAGTTGTTTGAACACGATGCATTTAAAATCTCATTGGTATTCCTTACATCTGCATGCACCTCCTGTCTTTTCAAGCAAGATTTTGAATTTTTCAGAGCTAAAAATTTATCTTCTTTTTCTTTTCACAAAAGTCCTGAAGCAGTATACACATTCACAAGGTTTATCTCAGGGATTATGTCCACAGGTTGCTGTAGGCAGTGAGGCGACCTGTTGAATGCAAGCTGCAGTATCTGTTACTTCTTTTAATATCATGGTAAAACCAGAAATTAAGATGGGTAGTGTATATTCACCTACTAAGGATGAAGAACTAAATAAATTGACTTCAGCCTCCAGAGTCAGAGAAGGTTGTGTGGAAACATCACAGTAACCTTCCAGTATCTGAAGGGAGCCTGCAAGGAAGCCAGAAGGGACTTCCTCAGGGACTGTAGTGACAGAGCAAGGAGTAATGGCTGAAAACGAAAGATGGAAAATTTAGGTTACATATATGGAAGAAGGTTTTTACTGTGAGGTTGATGACGTACCAAAAATGGTTGCCCAGAGAAGCTGGAGATGTCTCATCCTTGGAAGTGTAGGATGTGGCTCCGAGTAACCTAGTCTAGTGGAAATGTCCCTGACCATGGCACGGTGTTGGAACCAGGTTAACTCTAGTGTCCCTTCCACTCCAGGCCATTCTATGACTCTAAAGCCAGTATTCTACAAGGAAATATTTAATGTTCTTACACACTGCTTGAATTTTGCAGTTAACAGTCAACAAGCAGAATTTTACATGCCACTAGTACATAAGTGAATTATTGCCCAAGAGAATTGCAAAAATGAGAAAGAGTATTTTAGTTTAGAAATGTTCTTTTCTTTGCAATTAAAATTTCCTTATGAGATTATCTATGTAAGCATATAAACAGAAAAGTCTCAAAAGAGAACAAAACACATCAATTCAGGCTTATCCAGCAAATTACCTGTATTTCTGATGTTGCGTATATCAGTGTTGAAGAACTATTAAAAGTAATGAAACCTAGTTTGGGAATCTCACCTAGAAGTCCAGTTGCTTCAGCATCATTTCACACCGCTTCACGAACTGGAGAAGATTTGTCGCTATTTCCCTTTTTCAAAATATAATCTGTTACTGTACAATATAAAGTCTCCCTTTTTCTTTTTTAACCTTTGAATTCCGTGCTTAAAGCATGTGCCTAAAGGTTTTTTTCAGCTTTCATTCAGCATATCTCTTCCCCTATCCGTTGCAAAACACTAACAGATTTTCGCAAAGTTTGTCTTCCACTGTAAGCATACTTTTTCTTTTCGTGAAGAAATAGCAGATTCCTTGAACGTATACTGGTAACACTTTCTGATTTTTTTACTTATTTCCCTCCACTCTTCTTCACCATCCCTAGTCATTTTTTTTTCTGTTTACGTCCTTGTGAATGGTAAGGTTTCAGTTCGTGATTCTTCTTTAATAACCTCTGGGGTAAATTTCGTTTCCACACTTGTATTGCTTTCTGAATCTCTGTCAGTAACTCAGTGCTGTATTCTGACCTCTGCCTCATTTCTTCTGTCTTCGATCTCCTCCATATTGATGCTAGGCCTGTGTAACGACTGCCAGACTGAACTTACCAAGGTTAACCAAAAGCCCCTGTCTCTTTGGAGTTATTCAGTACTTTATTTGTTCTGCTTTTCTCTTACAAGGGGAAATAATGGGTGCTAAAGGGGTATGAGGAGGTTGTGCATTGGTTTTGTGGCTTTTTAGTTTGTTTCTTTTCAAGCAGTGTGGTGAGTTACTTGAGCGCAGTGAAGAGCACTTCTCGTCTCTTTTCCAAGCATACAGTTATCTTTCCCTAGTAATCTAGCTTTTTTAAAATAAACGGCAAAATCAAACTGCATAGTTATTTATCTAAAACATTGCAACAGAGATGAACTGTCCCCATCCCCAAATGCACACAATTACAGTAAGTGAAAAAATGTATTTTTATTCTCCTTTTACCCTGTTTCACCCTGGAAACAGGAGCTTGAACACGATAGAAGCCTTTACTTTTAGGTACTGCTCCTTGAGGTGCGTTAAACTAGAGTCCCATAAAATCTCTATGGACTTTTCATCCAAGAAATTTCAAGAGCAACCAAATGATAGGGAAGGCTTATGCTGTTTTTAGAATCATGTTTTCTTGTTTTCCTTTAATAAAGGTAACTGTTGACACTTTGAAATGTCACGAAACTTGTTTAAAATTTAAAGCAGGTTCTAGCAAATGACTTTCTGAAGACCAAGTGTATAAAAGTAAACATGGCATTACTCTAGAATGAGCTGTATATGCAGATCCCTACTGTTTCTCCAGTGGACTTCCAATCCTTTGAGGGTGGTAACTTGAATGTGCTGTATCCAATGCTGCTTTCTAGATTAACAAAAGATAGTAACAAAGGCACAGGGATCACTCAGGTGAAGAACATAAAGCCTTTTTCACCATTTTTTGGTTGATTCTTGGTTTAGGGAGTTAGGATGGTAGTTGCTAAACAGAAAGCAGAAAATACTATTCGTCACAGGAGAACTTAATATCCAATATTTTTTTTCTGAACAGTTTCTTCTGTAGTGGACTAAATTTAGCTTAATTTACTTTGCTTTTAATTCCTTTGTGCTACCAGTAAAATCATATTAAAAGTCAGCTTATATTCCTTAGGAGAATAATCAGTGCTCAAAACCCAGACATGTATTTCTCCCTTGTAACTTCGTTGATCAGAGAGAGGAATTCTTCTCCCCCGCACCCCCAAGTAACAAGAAATTACGGTTAAGGCCTTAGAAATTCTAGAGGAATATATTATAAGGGTCCTCATTTTGGTACCGTTTGCGTATATCCAAGACTTTCCAACAGAAGGAAAAGCATACAGAGAGTTTTGAACGTGACTTATGAGTGTAGGTCTTAAGCTATTAATTATATCACTTAGTATCTTCTTGCTGAAACCTTGTATCAGCAGTAAGGGAGACAAACGTCACATGTAGACCGATAAGAGACACAGTGTCCCATATTACACAGAATCCCAAAATGGGTAGTGTTGGAAAGACCACATTGGTCATCTGCCCAAGCAGGGTCATTGCAGAGCAGACAGCACAGGGTTGTGTTCAGATGCTTCTGGAATATCTCCAGTGAGGCAAAATCCACACCCTCTCTGGGTGACCTGTTCCAGTGCTTGGCCCCTGCCCAGTAAAGTACTTTCTCTGACTCAGGTGGAACTTGCTGTCTATCAGCTTCTACCTCTTGCCTCTCATCTGACTCCCACGGAGAACAACCTCCATTCCCCATGGCTCCGGCACAGCTCAAGCATTAGGCAGAGAAACTGGGGTTGAAGGAGTGAAGTTGAGCCTGGGAAGGAGGGAGAAAATTATTTTGTCGTAGTTTCTTGCAACTGTGTATTTTAATTGGGGATCAGCTACATTAGTTTTCCCCAAGCTGAACCTGTTTTGCCTATGGTGGTAACTGATAAATGCTCCTTTTTTTACTTTGTCGATGAGCTCTTCCTTGTTAAGCTCTTCCCCTCCTGCCCCGTTGAGAAGCGGGATTCTTGAAAGTGGCTGTGTAGGGTCTGACAGCCACTCAAGGTCAACACACCCCAGTGAGAAAACTTTGTTCAGTGAACTTGAGGGAGATCACCATAAAGGCTACATCAGTAGCTATGACAGAGGCGTAAGGAGGAGAGCTGTTCTAATAAATTAAACTTTTCCCTAGGCACTCTCGCAGCCTTTTTTTCTTAGTATGTCTGTCACACCTTCCATATGTCTCTTTTAGCCCTCCTCCCCCTGGCATAAAGAACAAAGAGTATAGCATCAATACTACTTTGCTCCCTGTGCAGCTGTAGTGATCCTCAACAGCCTCGGAGGAAGAAGAGAGGGGTTTACGGGAGAAAGCAGGATGACTTCCAGACCTTACTTCACATTATCAGGTGGAATTTTTGAATATCGTCAGAAGTACTAAACTGACCGAGTGCAGATAGTGATAGTACTCTGTATGATTTTTAAAATGACTTTATGAAAACTGGCTGGGGGTGTTGGAGAGTGTGGGAGTATTTGTTTTATTTTTAAATTTGATGAAATGCTGAGGGTGTGAGACCAAAACCAGACTTTCTTCTTTGCGATAGTCAGAAACCCTCTGTCACTGGGCTAAGAATTTACTGTCTCCAGTACATGTACTGCCGCCTGTAAGCGTGAGGCAACTCCTTTTAAAGAACTTTTTTGTTTTACTTTTTCCCTTTTTCCTCTGTTTCTCTAATAAGTTGCTGCTAGATCATGATATTCCAGAAATATGTAACAGCTATACCTGTCACTGGGATGGTCTTTATCTGCTAGCACCCTTGTCTGCCAGCCTGCTGAGCTATCATGCAAGCTTCTTCTATGAAGATTCTGAAATGATACACTTTTTACAATATGAGAACAATTTATTCCCATTACATGTAGCCTTAAGTACACACATTACTCATACCGATACTGTCATTTATTGACAGAGCTGAACTGTCACTGATATAGTTAGCACAGTTTGGTGCTGCATCTTCAGTTGCTACACAGAATGACATTTTGCGGAGAGAGCTTTTTATTACATTTTGATTTTACACAGGGGATTAAAGCCAAAACAAAATCTGATTTACAAAAGAAAAAAACACGGCCACGAATGGTTCACTGGTTACACTATATTTCAAGGAAATTGGGCATAAATCACAGCTTGTGTCAAGCTAGGTGGTTGACGTCTCTGGGTTGGTGTTTTTTCTTTTTTCTACTCTTACATCTATGAATGTGAAAGAGTTGACTATTGATGAAATTGAAACTAATAGAAATATTACCTTCAAATCAGGTCATTTAAAGGTCTCTTGCTAGAAAGGAATATAAGAGATTCGTAAGTAGAACCTTCATTCTAAATTCAGTGAATTCTCCAGAGCATTGTAAAAAAATATGAAGAATCAGTACGAACAAAATATCAAAAGGAATTTGCCTGTCTAACAAGGGTTAAGACTGGCTTTTGTTGATGGTGCAGAACACCATTTCCAGGACGGAGCTTCGAGGATGGTGTTCACTGTAGTAAAATGGGGAAATATTTTCTGTATTAAAGTCTGCACGCTGGTAGGACCGCACTATAGGTGATTTTTTCGGCAGGAAGGAGAAACTCATGAAATGTGGTGAGGACCTGACAGCTGCCATCTCTTTTTTTCTTTTCCTTCTGTATTTTATGTTTGAACCTGGCCAGACCATTCCTGTGCATTTGTTGCTGTCTTCCTGACGTCATCGTGATTAATGACGCAAACCCAAGAAACCTTACCCCTTTAGAAGGCCATTTTTGCCATTCCAAAGTTTTAAAATTTTGATGCTCCAGAAAGGCATATTGGCCTACCGATTCTGAGAAAATACATAAACCTTAGAAACTGTAAGAAAAGCACACATGACTTTTAATGTACTTTAGGTTTTTTGGCCTATTTGTTATTAGATTAAGGCAACAAGTAAATATGCTCATTGTTCTACTCTTAATTTACTCATCTATTGTTTTTAATGCATATTTCATAAATGTTAGGAGGAATGCCTTCTAAAAGAAATCCTGATCTAAACCAAGTGACATAACGCTACATTAGTTTGACATATATGCTTAGCCTCGGCAATTTAAATTGTACTGGAGACTTTTACCACTGGCCTGTGTAGCACCAATTACTTCCCACAGCAGAAGTCCAAAAAATTTTTAAGTAAGGCCTCCAAGGGTGCATTTGCTTTCTAAAAACAGGGGTCACTTATTAAATAATCTGGTTTCAGTCTTTGTAATATACTTGGATTGTGATTTTTTCACATTCAGTACATCAATATTTAGCAAAGCGCAATGGCTTTTTTTGGTCTAAAATAAAAACTCTTAAGGGAAACTCCAATGCTGACAGAAAAATTGCACTTTCATGCGAGAGGGAAAAGCAGAGAACAGTCACTTTGATCCTCTTGTTGAATTACTGAGAGTTGTGGCTTAGTCCATAAATAGAAGTGAAATATGATGCTGGTTATCTCTAACTGTATTCACTAAATGTAGGAAAATCTACACATAGGTCTCTTTTCCTATCCTAGCTTTTTAATAAATTTAGGCAAGTTGGACTAATAGAGCCTTTGTTTTCTATAGTGTTTTTGATTTCTGCTGAGTGGTGCAAATCCAAGACTTTTCGTGACTGGTGGGAAGGGACCTGAACACACATACCCACAGTTCTCTCATATTTTGCTATGTTTGACCAAGAAGACATTCTCATATTTTTATTTAAAAAATCATAAAAGCTGAAAATACTTGCCCTCGTTTTCACTGCACTTAAAAAAATTGCACAAAGTCAAGGGACAAAAGATTTACAAGGATTTCTAAAAATGCAGTGAAAAGTCTGTGTAGTCAAATAAATATATCTTCCTGTCAGCTCACCCTCTCTTGCACGTCCTATTTCTTCAGTGTGGATACACACAAAATTTAGAAGCAGAAACATGAAGTAGGATGCTGAATTGGTGTTGCCTCAGCCTGTTCTTGAAACTACTTGTGCAGTCGTCTGTCTTCATTTTCAGCACACGAGAAAGAGTCTCTCACCATAGCACTGCTTTAGCTGTACAAGGGTGGGAGTATGCTGAATTTAAATCTTTATTTAGGGATACTCTCTTGATTCCCTAGTACGTTTAGCAATAATTTCTTTTTGTAGAGTGAAGCAGAGAAATCTCTAGTTCTCGACCCAAAACTACCTGTTCTCCACTACCAATATTATACTTTAAAAACAGGTCAAAAAAGCCACAAACAAAAATCCTCAGAAAATCTATGAGAACTCGGTGAGAAATTAGATAGATAAACTAAATAAGGGAAGGGAGATAGAGAAATAAGGGAATTGAACAATGTAGCAATTTTTAAATTTTAAGCTCTAGTCAGGTCATGTTATTTAATATTTTTTTACTTTAGATCCATGCAGACAGTGCTCGCTGTGTACTATCAGGACCTTTAAAGCTATAAGAAATGTAAGGTCATTGAGAAGAACAACAGATCATTTTTGGCAGGTTGCAATGTCGTAATGCCCTTGAACATCAGAGACTTCTGTTCCTTCCAGTTTTATAATATACTGGGGGTTGATGCTATTTCTCTTATAAAGCTCGAGACCCTTGATAACAAACAATTCATATTCTTCCTAAGTCTCCTTTCTGTGCTAGAAGTAGTTTTGTGGTTTGCAGTGTATCTTCTAATGCAAAGAAAATTTTATAGGAATGTTTCCTGGTATATCCATTTCCATCAGCTGTCCCTTTAAACCTGTCAAAGTTACGAAATGGCAGTCATGAATTAGCCATCTGGTATCTGAGGATTCATCTCTGTCCCTTAGAGACAGCAATTTGGCTTCGATTTTCCTTAAAAGCTGGATTTTCCTGTGCTCACAAGAGAATAAACTTCAGGAGGATTCACTGAGTTCAGTTCTAATGTTTTCCTCTCCATACACTTCGCAGGAAGCACTGGTGATGACGGTGTTTCTAAGGCCTAGTCATTTCCATGTGAGAGCAAAATCATTGTGGCTTTTGGGACCCATGAATTTCAAAGCATTCAGGTTCATCCGTTTGATATTTAATTATGCTGAAACAAAGCTGCAAAGATTTCCCCTACCTGCCTGTATATAATTTCAAACACCCTGCTGGCCAGTGATGAAAAATCTTCCATTATTTCTCAGCATTCTTTAATAAATGGGAGAAAATTAAGATATTTTTTGAAAGGGTTTAACTTACTCTTTGCCCTGTTCTGCCTGTTACCCTTTAAGAAAATTAAATGTGAATGAGGGAGGACTAGAAAAGCATCACTTTTCAAGAAGTCTTTATTTTACGAGGAAACAATCCCTTGTCATTTTAACACCGTTAGCACCCTTAAAAATTAAAAAATTTGAAATAATATAAATATTCATTTTTGCATTTGCAGAGACATGTGATGTTTTTATACTAAAATGTGAAAAAAAGTTGTAATCAGAATGCGAAGAGGGAGGAAACGGTATAGTAATTAAGGTTGAGCTGTCCTTTAAATTCATCTCATCAACTCAATGCGTAATTGGGAGGCATGCCATTACGGCAATAATTCTGAATGTTTATCAAATTACTTCCAAATATCGTTTTATTTTGATGGCACCTGGCAGTCCAGTGTAGGACGTCAATAAAATACTAATTATTAAATACTAATTGTAATCACTCTGTAAGTTCTAAAAAGAAGCACTGCTCTTTAAATTAAATTAAGTTAAATTTATTGACTTAATTTTTGAAGGATAAGCTCTTCCAAGCTCTAAAATTCTGAACTGATATTTCAAATTACTTCCATAATAATAAGTAATGCCAATTTTTCCAAAAGCAAAGACCACAAACAAATAGATGCCAGAGATAATAGGTCAGGCAAATCAGCACAGGTTTCCTCACTGACCGCTGAAAAACAGTAAATTTGAAAGTGGGTTATACAATAATTTTTTTCTTTTCAGTAGAGACAAAAAACCCTCAGAAGATCTATAATCCCAAAATGTGTGTAAAGTGAGCCTTCTCTCTTTGTCTTGTAGTTAGATAAACTACAATTTTGATAGGAAGTGTTCGTTAACAGCTAAGCAAAATATGTATGTAATTCACAACTCAATCTCCCTTTTGAGTGTTTTCCTCCTTACCTCTTTGCAGTTTCATTTCCCTATGTCTGGGCTCGGAGCTAACTTGAAGGCAATGTATTTGATCATTACTCTTTTTTTCACAAAATCTATTGCATTAATAAATATAATAAAACAATCCGTGTTGAAGGAAAATGTTAGTATCCAAAGCTTACGGCTATTTAAATAGTTCTAGATTTGTTTCCCGCTGTTTTGGGAAGTGTTCAACCCATGTTGTGCTTTCACTATTATTAATGGGTTTATTAAGTATAAGCATGCCATGAACTTTACAAGAGTTATTCACATTGAAATCATTAGTTTGTAAAATGATTATGCAAACAGGTATAGTTTTATTTTCAGAGATTTGTTTTGTGTTGTACAACAAAGAGTAAAATGCAGTTTGGAGGGATTAGGGAAGAACTGCTTTTGGTTGGGTTAGAGTTAATCTTCTCCACAGTACCTAGTATGGGGCAGTGTTCTGGATTTGTAATGGCAACACTGTTGATAACACATGGATGTTTTATCTAATGCTGAGCATCACTTTCACACGACCCCACCAGCAGCTTGGCTAGAAGTGCACAAGATCCTGGGACCAGGCACAGCTGAAGAATCTGATCCCAAGTAACAAAGGGATATTCCGTGCTGTAAGGCACCATCGGCATATATATTTGCTCTCTGCAGGGTATTTAAAAGGCATATTATTGGATTTCTTTATGCTCCTACAGGTACTGCATCAATACATATGAGAATAATCTGCTTTTCAGTGCAGTTCTTTAGCACATAATTGAAAGTTAAGCTTTTTTCTGAATGACGAACTGACCTGGACAAATGGGACAGAGGTAAGATGCTTTAGATATGCAAATTTCTTGGATTTGACAGAATGTGTGCTGAGATGATTATCTAAAACTGTATCTGTTCTTAAAGAAATTATTGTATAGCTTCACTTGGTATATCCAAATAGCCTCAGACATCCTTAAATCTGTATCAAATGCATCTCAAATTCTTCAGACTTTCACCTATTATTAAAAATTAATTGAAATGAATGTGATTGAGTTTCTACTACTTTGAAGTAATGAGGAGAAATTATGTTGCAGGACTATATTGTAGAAAAGTTGCAACCATTATAAGTGAGGAAACAAAGTCATTCTTATCTCTTGGTATACTTTCATTTCAAGACGATAACTTTGAAATCTGAAAGACCTTCAGGCATTCAGAGCCACCACTAAAATATCAAAAGCATCATAAGCCTTATTGTTCAACAGAAATTAGGTAATTATATTTAATGTAAATCTATTCTTATATGAGCATACTCTTATGCAGAACCAGAGGTGTATAGGTTCAAGGAAGCAGAATTAAATCTTTACAACCTTATAATGAAAGTAGAAGCTGCTTTCAGAGAGGATCAAAACGTTAGGTCAATATCTGTTGAGTCAGCAGAGTCAGCAAAATTTTATTTCACGAATATAAATACCTGAAAGGATAACTGCAAAATACACAAGTATCACGAAAGCAGAATTTTTATACCTGCCTTGTTATTGGTACTAGCTTATCAGAGGTCAGTAGGAATTTTGTTTTTCTATGTTTAGACCCAGTTTCTTTGGCCAATATCCTGGGAAGGGTTGGCCTTTAAATTTCGCTCTTGTTATAATTATGAAATATATCATTATTTCTGTAAAAATGTAGCAGTGTTTGCTGCATGTGTTTATTAAACATTTTTCACACCGTCTTTTTTACAAATAGTTATTGAATACTATTGTTAGTAAGTTGTGCTTCGTTAATTCCTTGTGAAAAACATACTGCCATGGTATGTTAGATTTCTTTTGGAATTTTTGCATTCCAAGGCATGATGCTGGTTAAGACTGAAATGTTTCATCTGCTGGGAAATAGTCTCAGAATCTTAAAACCTTTCTCTTTTTCCTTTTCTTTTTCTGTTTTTTCATTCATCTATTTATGTAACAATATTTTTAAACAGCCATTGATCTCGTCCAACATATTGATGGAATATCTTTTAACTGGCTGAGTCTACAGTTGTTTTCTAGGTGCTTAGAAAAATTATTTTGCTTTGTCAACTGAGGCACTTCTCTACTTGTCTACAGCGCAAGTCCGAGAATACTTCTCTGGAGAAATATTTCTTCCAGTGAGAGATTTTGCAATTTTATCACACTCTTTTAAAAGGGTTTTCCTTTTTAAATTGTTTCAAAAGGCACTCCACCCAGCCTGGTATCACCTAACATGTAGGCAGAGTCTCTACACCATCGTCAAGATTATCACTGAAAAACGCTGGAAATTTTCAAGTTCTCCACTGGACGCTTCTTTCAGACTGGCTGCAAAATATGTACAGATAAGTTTTCATAGAATGGCTTGGGTTGGAGGGACCTTAAATATCCTCGAGTTCCAGCTTCTAGACCAGGTTATTCAGACCCTCATCCAACCTGGCCTTGAACAGTTCCAAGGATGGGGCAAAAAGAGCCCCTCTGAGCAACCTGTGCCAGTGCCTCCTCACTCGCACAGCGACGCATATCTTCTTAATATCGCATCTAAACCTACTCTCTCTCAGTTTGAAGCCTTTCTTAGTCCTGTCACTCCAGGCACTTGTAAATCGTCCCCCTCCATCTTTCCTGTAGGCTCCCTTCAGATACTGGGAGGCCACTGATTTCTACACGGAAGTCTGACAGGATGTATCACTGTAAATTACATTATATAAATCAAGTGGGAATAGGGAAGACAGGTGCAATCACATAGAAAGCAACACCACCTAAAAAGACCTTGAGGCTATCACAAACTGCAAGCTACTTATATTTGGGGTGGGGCTATTGCTGGAAGTAAGAAAACATTTGGTCATATGGCCAGAAATGCTCAGGGAGGTATTTATGGTGTTTTCTTGTACTGTAACAGTGGGAGTGGGGTAGGAGGAGGGGTGTGTATTTCACATGTACTTGAAATTTTGGGATAGACCAAAATCTAAGGTATCAAAAGCACAAGAATGAAAATAATATATTTAGGTGTTTAGCGATACTTTTGCAAGATCACAGTCTTTGGTAAAGACACATGAGTGAACTCGTATGGCAATAGCTTTGTTTAGTACCATGCATTCTGTACCGTCAGGGATTCACTAACACTATCACGGCATGTTGAGGCCGACAGCTAGTCTGAAGGCTTCACAGATGTTAATTTGTGCATGGTTAGGTTGTATTCAGGAGAAAAGCTCATGAGATGAAAACAATCAGCTTTATCTGTGAAAGTGTACTACAAACAGAACTACGAAATCCAAAACAATAGAAAGAGAAAACAACATATCTGCTCCTATTATTTTCCTGAATGTCTGAATGGTTTTTTACAGGTAACCAAGAGTATTATATTTTAGTTAAATGAGAGCAAATGGATCCATTGTTGTACTTTAGTAGCCCATGAATTTGTAACACGAATGACAACATAGAACAGCCTATAACTATGTGTTCTTGAAATAAAACTCTCTGTGCCACTAAACCATTGCGATGTCTGTGTTCATTTGTCTCGGCCAACCCAACAACGAAAACGGCCGAGAGGAAAATCATAAGTGGAAGGTTTTCAGAAGATAGCACCTGATTTTCTTAATGAAAAATTGAAACTTAGAGCTCAGTGACTTCTGAATTAACTTATCTTAGTCGATTTCTTTGGCCCAATTTATTTTGTCTTAGCATCCTTAGTTAATGAAACCATTTAGTGAATATTTTGATAAAGTCTATTTTGCCATAGCAAAAGTGGCTCTAAAACCCCAGTACAGAATATTTGGACGTCTGAGAAGGAAATGGAAACTTATAAAGGCTGTGAATATGCTGCGCAATATCTCTCTTGCAGTATTAGGTCTTACTGTATTTTATACAGTGTGGCTTACTGTATTGTACATGAACTGCAGGGATCTCGTCATGTTAGAATTGTCCTCTTACAACACTAGACCATTTCAAACACTTTTTCTTTAATCCTCTATGAGAGCTCGTGAAAAATTTTTAATGAAATTTCATTCTCCTCTTGCAAAAATTACTGTTTCAGAAAACAGTGCAAGGTACTAATGATATTATGTGCATAATCTATCAATCAGAAGAAGAAAAGGCAAAAAAGCCAAATTTTGGATGGACACACTATAAAGAAAGCTTTTGAATTTTAGAACAATGAGAGGCACTCATGCAAGGTAGCATCTTGAAAAACAGAAAATATAAAACTTACAGTAATTATTACTATCCTAGTGGAAATATCGTGTCTGAAGAACAGAGTGGGAGTTTCAGAACTCATTTTCCTCATCTGATGTTATGAACCAGGCTTCTAGTCAAAACCTGTGGAGGGAGCTCTGGCTTTCAGAAAGCAGATTCATTGTGGGATGAAGGATATCAAGGAGTTCTGACAATATTAGTCGCTGTGATGCTTGTAAAAATATTTCTTTAGCATAATCTGCAGAAAAATAATTTTCTTGGGCTTGCTTTCGCACACTCCTTGTCCTCTTTTATCAGTTGTCTCTCCACAGCAAGGTGAATCCTTTCTCCTTCTTAGGCGTAGACTGAGAACGTGAACACTGCTGCTGACTGAACACTATTCTAACCAAAGAGGCTTTTGGCCTTGGCTGTTATCAGGATCCAACTTTATGTTCTGAGGAAACTTGATAAAATTTAGAAGATTGTTATTGCACCTCTTTCAGTTTCCATGGGAACACTGGTAAAATATTCCACTTATTCTGTAATCTTTTCTCATTGTCTTCCAGAAGATAAGTCATCTGCTATCTAATTCTCCGGGCACTTATTTCAAGTAATTCTTTTTCTATATTGGATAGAATTAGGGAGCTACTTGTGTGCCATGCCTACAGTTTCACCACAACTGAATTTGTATCGCTAGCAAGAGCAAAGGGTGGACAGAAATCCTGTTTTGTAGGTAGAAATTCTGAGATGAGGAGAGGTAAGATACAAATAGGAAATAAAATCATAGAATCATTTATTTTGGAAAATGACTTTGATATTTTAAATAGGTTGCTATTCCTCCTGCAGTAGACTGAGAAGCACTTCCATCAGATGTACGATATAAGCAACTGAACGGAAGGGATTGTTCACGCATTCAAGCGACTGAAAAGTAGCAGGAAGGCCATGGTATGTCTGGATATGGTATGCCTAGTAATCTTATGGGACGTTCAAGACCCCAAGAATTATAAAGGGGTATGAAATGCCACTCAGCTTTGTGTCAGAAGTTTTGTTTTATATGAGAAAATTCTGCAGCGACAGTCCTGTATGTTAGAAACTGCTGATCTTAATGAAATATTATTAGGCAAGCATCTGAGAACCTTGATGCCGTGGTGTTTTTCTGAGACCAGCACTGGACCAAGGAAAGGACAAGAATGAGAACTAGAATTTCTGAAAATACACCCAAAGCTCAAGTAACTTTTATATTGCTCCATTTTCATTTTTACATGAGAATTTTTTCTGAATTTTAATCATCTAAACCCAGCTTTGGCTCTCAAGGAAAGTGGCCAGAAATCGCAACAAATGGGTGTATTCGTTCCATATGGGTTATTGGCTCTCACTGAGACCATAGGAGACGTCTCAGGTCTGTGCTTTGCACTGTTATCTAGAAAGGTTTGAAGAACACACCCGTGGTCCTTGTCCTGCTAGGCAGTGCCCCCACAGTGCCAGGACCATCTCTCCAACATACTAGCAAGGCTGCCCTCACTCAGTAATGTGCAAGTGTGTATGATCTTGGGAAGGGTCAGAGCCAGGACATACGACCCAAAATGACCAAAGATATATCCCATACCATAGAGCATTTGCTCAGATACAAAAGCTAAGACAGAGGAGAAAGGGGTGGATATACATTTTTATGATCTTTGTCTTCCAGAGGAAGCACCATCTGTGCTGAAGCCCTGCTTCCTGGCGAGTACCTGGACATTTTCAGCTGATGGGAATTAGAGAATAAAATCTTCTGTATTCGTTTTCTTCTGCATATATACTTTTCTTTGTCTTGTTAAATTTCCTTTGTCTTGTTCCATGGTTTTTTCCCATCTTATTTTCTCCCCTCCTGTCCTGTTAAGGAAAGGAGTCATAAAGTATCTTGGTGGGCAACTGTCGTCCAGGAAAGGTCAGTCCCCCACGGTCCTTTTTTGGCATCCAACATCCAGCATCACCAATTCCAAACAAATACACTAACTAGGAAAAAAAATGCTCAAAATATGGATTGAAAAATGTTAGAGACCGAAAAGATCCTAGAAAATTTTCGCTTGTCATAACTGGGGCAAAAGGATAAGTGTTGGGTTATGTGTAAATTGCCCACTTTTTTTGGTGTTTTGATGACTATTTTGGAATGCGCAATTTTTATTTGTTGATGAGAGTGAAGTGTGTGAAGATTATGTGAGGACAGTGGCTTTTAAAGATAATTCTTAAGTATATAATTCCCAGCTCTGGCGGATGTATTTGGTTGTATTTTCTTCCTCTGCCCTCCTGAGTGTAGGAGAGTGATAGTGCATTTGCTGGATACATGGTAGGCAGTCAGGGTCAGCCCACGACAGTGAGCCAGGAATTGATATATTGGCAGAGGACACTGGCCTGCTGAACCGTAAAGAACTGCCAAAACCTGAGAGTTCTCTTTTCTCCGTTAGGACTAAAGTCCTTAAGCATTATTGTCATTCTCAGCATATAGACAAACCATTCAGAATTTAAAGTCAGTCTCCAGAAATGACCCCTATCACATATAGCGTAACAATGCCTTAATTATATCTGTACTTGATTATCAATTAAAGAATCTAATTTCCAGCTGACTTTCCCATAACACAGGCCTATCGTCGTCTCGGTTATTTGCTATCCATCAATAGATTCTGCCGTAGGCAGTGTTGAATGAAAGAACTGCCTGAGGCACTGGGCCAAACCATCCCCCAGTCCATGAGATATGTTGCCGAAAGTTCTCCGATGATCTCTGGAAAAAGGATGTTATAGCCTGCTCCTCGCTATAAGTGCCGTTATCTGTAGTGCTGTCTGAATAAAACAAGAGGAAAAGAAAACAGGACCAAAGTCTCACTTAGGTTCTTGCCTTTGCCCCATTGAGTACACGCTAGAGAACGCACTTTTTTACATATTTGCTTTCCTACTCTTTTCTACTGTAGTGGGCGTTGTTCTGTAAGCATGTGTTTACCTTGTGCCAGTGCATTTACATTTTTAAGTATGTCTCTTGGAAAGTGTAAAAGCAAGTGAGCCACAACCAGCTTTATCCAGTCAATTACAGAGCAGACTTATAATAAGAAATTTTGGAATAATACAGGCAATGAAGGAAAGTAGCTGGAAGACTGCCAACCTAATACCAAAGGCTATTCTTGAACCTTACCCCTATTGAAAAAACAGAAAGAATTTAATTCATTTTAAAAGCCCGTATGAGAATTTGCACCAACTGGCCAGTTATCTCAAAGTAGCAATTGTTCTATAAGACGACAGGGAAGTCTTCAACTGGAAGAAGACCCCCAAATTTGATGACAAATTAAATCTCTATCTAAAGAAGATCTTAAATATCTCTGAACCTCAAAAGCTTGCCTTAACTGTTTAAGGGAAATATTGACAAATTAAATATAGAGTAGGACATGTAATTTTTTTATTAATAATTATATTCTACTCTGAAACCGCCTGTGAATACTTAAAAAGCACACATTCTTTTGCTATTCCTGTCTCAATTTATTTTTCTTTTTGTCATAATCCTTCAACAATTATTTCTATTATCTTTTAAAAGATTTTTAATGCAAATCATCTGTGGTACGGCACTGCAGTTGCAGGCAACCGAATGTATAAATATATTTTTTTTTTGCCTTCCTATACACAAATATATAGCTTGCATATATTGCCTGCTAGTCTTTGTTTTAGTATTTTCTCATCTCTTTTTTCCTGTTTATCACTCACAATGTACACAAGTCCATACCTTGTCCCTTTCTTTAAAAGCAGTAGAATTAGTAAATGCAGTGTTCCCTCCCTAGGAGTCTCATCCGGGAGGAATTCCTAGAGCACTTTTAGAGAGTGTTCCCATTATCATCTGGCTTCAAAGGGTCAATTTAATGCCTTGGATCAGAGGACATCCATTTCTCTATTGATTACTTAAGAAAATAAGTATTATTAACAGCAAAACCCCTACCTTTCCCCCTTAGTGTATATTAAGTGTATTTAACTGCCAAAGGTGAATAAATAGAGTTGTGATTGTCGCTGTACGGATATGGAGCTAAAGGATTAAATCCTTGTGTCACTCCATAAAACTCTACAAGTTTGAACATGTAGTGCCTGGGATCAACACACACGGCTTCTTCCCTTTGTTGAGAGCTTGTATCCAGTCCATGGTGAAGGAGTCGCATACATGCTTGGCTTCATACTGCTCTAGATTGAGGTCAAACTCATCGACGTTGTTCCATCTGGGAGGACAGGTGGTCACCGAGCCACAGTGAGCTCTCAAAGAGTTAAACAAAACTCCCTGTACACTCTTTCACTGTTGTCTAGTCCATGGTTTGTTCTACCTATTTATTGCTGAGAGCCGTAAGAATAATAAGGAATTGAAACAAGAAACAGAAAGTGAAGTGTGACACTGCCAGAGGACCACGAGCTGCTGACAGAGACCAAGCAGAGGTAAAAGTACAGTTTATTGACCGCAGTCTCTCTGAAAAGTGTCATATTAATGGAGGCCATAAAAATACCTTAACTCTACTTACCTTTCAGAGTTCTATTATTTAAGGAAGCAGTTTACAGAGCACGATAGCATGTAGAAATGTACATTTTTTAAAAAAATAAGAATTTTTGTACTGCACGACATAGTATATTCACTAAATACTTCCCTTTGAATAATGGCATTTACTGTTAGGTTGTTAAGTCAGAGCTCTAACTAAACTTCATAGCTCAGGCAATTTAAAATGCTTTGTGATAAAACAGTTTTCCAGATTTGAAAAAGGAGGATTAGTAGTCAGAAGGGCTGGGTTTTAATTTATTTTATTGTGTCTGTAGCAGAAAACAAATTCATTTATGGAGCTATTGTTCCAAGTTAGATGTTACTAACTTTTTAAAAATTTTCAGGCATACCAGTAAAATCATGCAAGGTGAGGAAAAAATAACTTCCACTACTAAGTGCTACCCTTAACCTGCAGATCAAATTGAAGGCAGGCTCTTGTCGATTTCTGCTATCTGCAACACTAGGTTTAATTTTGCCATCCTAAATCAGATGCATATAAAATATCTCCATATGCTGTTACATGTTGAGATTCTTGTGAATTCTGGTTCAAGAGAGACCGGATTTACATGGAGCAGGCAATAAATCTGCAGAGCATCACAAGAGTTTAAGGCAGTCCCTGCTTGAACTGTGCAATTTTTGTCAGTTTTTGTGCCTGAAAACCTGCACAAGGACTACCCCTGGACTTCCATGAGTGAAAAGCAGGCTTCCCTCAAATGCCACCTCCTTTTCAATGCATAGAGGGAATGTGCGTTTTAAAGAGGACCTGCTCTCACATCTTTTCTTGGAGCAGCTTCCACCAGCCAAGAGAGCGATATGTTCAGGGCTCTTTTGCAAGATACCTAGTGGGAATGCCACTGCTTTGATCAAAACCAACCTGCCTATAAATGCTCTTCGTGGATGTGATAGTAATCTAGGCAGTCTATTATGGATGCTGTTTCAAAGAGCCCAGAAATATTAGTGATCTCCATGTATTAAAGATATGCAAGGTCTCACATCCTAGATACCTTTCTGGCTTTCAGAAGAAAGGCATAATCTGTGCAGAGCTAAATATTTCTGTATTAAAAAAACCCAGTATTTTCTTGGATTTTAATTTTTTTAAGTAGAATATTGAGATGCTATTTAATGGGTAGTTACTAAGCACATCATTCACTTCTGGTAATAAAATTTATTTTTATGTATGATTTACCATTGGTTAAATGACCCTAACCCTAACCCAAATCCAAACCAAAACCCAAACGCTAAACCTAACAGTTTTTATTTCGGCTGACAAGTGAGGTACCTCTGCTCCAAACAATTTACAGAACAGACAACCCTACATCCACTCTGACTTTATAAAAAGAGCAAGACTGATCTTTCTGGGTAATCGAGCTAATTTGCTTCTTTAATTGTACGCATTTTCTCTGTTATTATGGGCTATTCGGTGTTTGAATGTGTCTAGAAGCTACTGATGTTTAGAAACAAGCGGTAATCTGGGGTCAAAGATTTATAAATCTAACAGAAAATGAAGAGATAAAATAAAAGATTTTAAACAGCAATGTTACCTACTGTTTTGACAGACTGTTTTAAATTTATACAGAACATATTTTGCAAAGGTATTGAACCTCAATCCAGCAAACACTAGATGCAACCACACATGCAGGAAATATTTTCTTACTTATGCTCTGTAGTTTAAAATAACGTCCAGAAGCTGGATACCACTCAGTCTTCCAAATTGCAACCAATTTTTTCTGGCATCTCTCCAAGGGCCCTATGGACATTGGCATTCATTAGGATGCATTGTTCACTTGTGTTTTAATTAACTTTCCGTAGGGTTTGCCACATGGATCCATCCTTCCCCATAAACTGACAGATATTTTTCTCTGTTTTTTGACTAGGATTTCTGTTCACATGAAACACACAGCTTTTACATGCTAAATTCAGGGGCAGAAGTGCCTGAGTTTCTCAGGCTTGAGCCTCACTCGTGCACCATGGGGAAGGAGTGAGGGATGGCAGTGGAAGACTCCTTCCTGAGAAGGATGGATGTGTCTGCCTGCTGATGCAATCTTCTCTTCAGTAGGGTTTGCTGCCTGTCCAGGGACTCAGATAAATATGATGAGGCTGCTGAATCTCTTTTGGCTCTTAGATGCTCCTCACGTATATTTTGGAAAGCCGCAAGGATGATGGAAGGGCTTTGAGTCTTACAGAACGTCTCACTCAAGGAACAACTGAAAGAGAGGGGACTACTCAGCCTGGGGAACTGAAGGCTCAAAAATGTGTGTAAACACCTAAAGGAAGGATGCCAAGGGGACTGAGTCAGGCTCTTTTCAGTGGTGCCCAGGTGGCAGTAGAAGAGGCAGTGGGTCCCAAATGAAACATAGAAGGATCCCGCTGAACTGAAACATAGAAGGTTTCCCGCTGAAGTGGAAACATTTTTCACTGTGTGGAGGACTAAGCACTTAGAGCATGTTGCTCCGTGGGGTTGCAGAGTCACCATCCCGCATAACCCTTTTTTATTTTTTTCTCAAGATTGTTATTATGTCTGAATACGTATTAAACGCCACGATAGAATTTATATAAGCACGCAAGACATAAAATTGATATTAACATTGATCTGTAAATAAAATATTGCTTTAATAACCTTAAATGCTGGTAGTCCAATCAGGATTTTCTGTATCGAAAGAGAAGGGTGGCGGTGATGTGCTGAGTTAGATTGGCAGTAAAGAGAAAAAACACTTTTTGTAAGAGAACTGGGATTACAACTAAAAATGACAGAGAAAATTGGAAATATGTTTTGGAGGGCAGATTGCAAGTGTTCCTATGGGAAGTAGGGAGGCAGGGCCTCTCTGCTCCTGCTGTCTCTCCGTCCAGCAACAGAGGAGGGAATAACATCAGTACAGGAACCTAGAAGAGAGGCCTTATTTCCGTATTAATCGCCTATTTCTAGGTACTAGGGGACACTGCAGTGATTATATCTATGGCCAAAATTTTGTCGCTTCTACTGGAGAGGGATAAATGCTTCAAGTGTAGCCAATATTGTCGCATTCTAAGGTTAACCCTGACAGCATAAATCTTTCTGAGATGGCAAAAACAAAGAGAACTCAGCTCTCAGATAACACCCGACTGTATTTCCTAGAGAAACGACCATGTAGTTTAATAGTGGCTAAGTTAATAAAACTGAGATCAAGATAAATTAAAGAAATTGACTAATATCACAAAGAGGGAGGAAACTGTTTTGAAAAAAAATCATTGCCTCAGCAGCTATTCAGAGAAGTGCAAGTACATCTGAAATTCAGATTCAGATTACTATGTCTTTTAATTGTTATTTTTTGCTTTCCCAGCTTTTTTTTCTTCTATTTTCCGTTTTCTTCTCTTTTCCTTTTTCTTTTCTCTATACATGAAAACTTAAGAGGTGCTTTTAAATAACTCCAAAATGTGTAAAATGTCTGTATTTTTTAAAAAATTAAACACAGTAGAATGTAAGAGGGTTTGTAGTTTGTTTGTAGATTGGAAATCTGTGTTAATATTAATGTGTTAAACATGAGGAAGAGTAGCGGCTTAGTTAAACTAATATTTTGCCACTGATATTAGGATCTTTCTACTTTTCTTTGTGAAATAGAGGTTTTAATGGGCCATGGCAACAGTCTTGAATTTTGAATTATTGTAATTACCTGCATATAGAAGAAATTGATGCAAAGACATATGCTGGCATACTTTGTTTTAATTTTCTTTAAAAATATTTTAAAATCTCAGGCATTCTTTTTATCTTTTTGTACCAACTGCCAATGACCGTATACTTCTCTTTCTTCTCTTTTTTTCATAGTCTGCAGATATTATCAAGACTAGTCTATGTGGGACTGAATTTACTAAACATTACTAATCTAAATACAATATTTTCAATATTCTTTCAAGTATTTGTTAGCATTTCACTATGTGCACTCTCCACCCCTCTGCTGCTTCCTACATGCCACTGGTGTGTTGAGCATGCTCTACTACAAAATGATATTAGATTTCTCTCTCTAGTTTTTCATCTCTTACAACGCACCAAGGTAAATGTGTGGCGCATGCGTTACCTTTTTGTCTCATGCACAAGTAGAAGCACAAAGCTCACTCGCAAATCAAATTGCTGATGAAAAATTACTGGGTTTTTACAGAGTATTCTGCTATCTGTCAGTTGTTTCTCCCCTGTAATAAGCCTAGGGGGGAGATCCCAAATAAATTTCTGGAGAAAAAACCAAACTTCTCTTACCTGAGTTCTCTGTAGTCAGACAATATGTTAAAATGGAAATGGATGACACTACCAATTCCTCCAGTATAGTCACATATCACAAAATGTGAGGCAGATATCCAAACTAAATGGAAAAATAATAGCATATGTTGAAGGGCAGAAACCAGCCGGGGATCTGTAGTTTTATGTATATATAGGAGAACAGAAGGGTTACCGATTTCTTTCTCCACTTGGCACTTCTGTTTTGCCAATTTAGTTCTCCATGTGTAGTTGTAAATGTCATTTTTATCTTTTATCTTTTATCTTTTTATCTTTTTCACATACTTGGTTTTTTTTTTAGGCTATTTCCAGCTCACTGTTCAAATTCTTTCTGAGAAATGAAGTAACTGGAAGCTAAACGGGTAATGCTTAACACTTCTTTTCTCCTGGCTGAATATCCCCGGTTCTCTCAGACAGTCTGCATATACTTTTGCATGTAGTGCATATCTGACTTGAGCTTGATTTTCCAAAATCTCTATCTCCTCTTGACTTCAACAGAATTGAAAAGACACAGTGTATCTGGAAATCGTGGCTCTAAAATAGAGGTGTGGAAAACTCTTGCCTTTTGTGTGATAAAAATATCACTTTAAATGCACCATAGAACAATGCTCAGAATGACAAAAATATTTTTTTTCTTAACTCAGAAATCACAAAAGAGAAGTATATTTTTTTCTCTCCTTTTTGAGTCATCATTCAGGAATATACCAATCTTGGGTTTTGGAAGAGACAAGTCTAATCTATGTTCTGTATTGTAAAAAACATTTGTCACACCAGTAAAAATGTGAAGAGAGTAGATATCAGTAATATCAAATTTGCTACCCAGCATGCTAAAACAAATGTTGGTGTGTCAATACGCTGCATTTCTTTTATGGTAAAAGGAAATTTAAAAAGCATTAACCATAGAAAGATATGCCATCACCATAATTTCTGTACGTTACATAGCCAATAAAAAGAGTTTTCAATAAAAACATTCACATAAAATAAATAAATAAGTAAAATAAAGTGACAAATTGAAATAATGGAGCAATTTCTTTGAACTCGAAAGTAAACGACTTTTGAAAAAAACTGGTAATTTTTTTTTAGCAATCCTGTCGTTTCTTCTCCAGAACTGTATTTACAACACACAAGAAATCTTTATCTGCAAAACTTAAACAGCAAATTTCCGGAACTGACAGTGGAGTAATATAAAGGCATTATTTGTTATACTCTCCAATGCTATGGGAGGCTTTTCTTTATGCCACTAAAATACTATCTCAAGAAAAATTATATCCCGGCCTCATAGTGACAAAAGAAACATTCTTTTTACATTTTTCGTTTTCCTAAGCTGCAATAAAATCTGCACTATAAGTGACCTTTGAAATAAAACATCCAGAGCAGTGCTCCACAGCTCTCATAAACTCTAATTAGGTGGATTTTTTTTCTTACTGGAGGAATGTGTAAAAAGGAACAGTAAGTAGGATTGTACTATCACTCTTTCTGCCTATTTCTATCTAAGTATTCAAGGTGTAATTCCGTAGTCTGTGTTTTCCAACCCACAAAAAGTGAAGAGAAGCAAAATGTATCACTCCGTATGTGCAGCTCAACCCTTTCTGGTTTTAAGAGTATGGTAAATGAGTGACGCCGCTTTTATTCAGAAACATCTTCTAGAAGAGTGTCGCCCTGCAGTAGTTATGATTAAGCCAAATAGAAAATAGGCCCATGTACCCCAGGGAAGAACAGACGTGCCTGATATGTGCGGCCTAGGCAGCCTTTGTCCCTTCTAACAAGCAAGTTATTTGTAGCCCGGAGCTACCGACTACGATTGCATCACTGTTCTAGGTGCCGTTTTGGCAGCAGACATTTCAGGAGCGCCAGCAAGGCACACACCTCACGAGTCACTCTGAGGAAACCAGGAAGAGACACCGATTCCTCTCCAGTTTACAAAGTTATATTAATACTGAAAGTTAGTATTATTTTTGCTTCGATCATAACTGTTCTGTTCCAAGTGTTTTGTCAAGATTTTAATTCTTAAACCTTCATTAAATATAGAAAGGGCAAAATGATACAGCTATGCAAAGACACAAAAGTGTTGTATATGCTATTGACTACCAGCACGCAGATGTAGGACTGGATTTCTGCCTGAAATTGATTTAGGCTTTCCAGAGTATCATAGGTTAGGATTTCTTCGGCCTTGACTTTGTATGGGTTTTGTAGAATTGTTTTACAATACTTATTCAAGGACATTTTATAACTTTAAGCCTTTTTCCTAAAAAGATACCTTGTGTAACATCGTCGTGCAAAGAGTAAATCATTTGTGTGGTAAAAGTACTTCTAATTTTACTTTTGAATTACAAGGTAAAATTTATTAAGCACCACCCCCCCTTAAGTCTGGTAGGAGAACTCTTGGTAAAAGACTTCTCATGGCAACTTGATGCCACCAATTGTTGGGGTGTAGCCGTGTGAGGTGGATCTAAATATTCTCAGCACAAGAACTTCTGCAGACACTGAGTAGTACCAGTATTTAAAGTTTCACCTGTATGTCTTTATTTCTAAACTTGTCTTTATGCACAGCACAACTTCTTTTCAAGTAAATGTGCAAGAAAGTTTGAAGAACAAAGACGCAGGTAGTTTGGACCTTCACATTCTATAACTTTTCAGAAATTTTTACTAATTGATGGGTTTTTTTTATCAAAGCGATATTATGTCCTAACCTTCCAGCTACATTCCAAATAATGAAGTTATCTTTAAGATTTCTGGGATGGGAATAAGTATGCTTTAAAAGGAAAATTTACTTCTCCTTTCTTTCACTTTGCTTTCAAAACTGGTCTAATTGATATAATAAGAACGTTTTTATCATTAGGTATTTATATTAGGTATATTAGGACTATTCTGCAAAGAGGAAAAAGAACTGAATTTTTCAGAAAGATCAAGCTATGTATCATTTTAGTTGCAGCTCAAAATAAAAGGTGCTGCAAGTAGTGTGTTTCTGCTGTAGATAGTGTATTGTGGGACTAATTTTTAGCGTTCTTCTCCGCTGGCAAGTTTACTTTTCCTGTGAAATCTAGGCATGTCGAATATTTTTCCAGTCCCACAGTGGTGCAGTTTGCGGACGGGATTTGGAACAAAAATATTCCATATCTTAAATGGAGGACTTTGATTGCTATTGACTCAATCTCTGCTTTCGAATAATAACTCCCAAGACAGATTTAAATCCATCAAAGAGTAACAAATTAGCCAGTAGTTTCTGAGTTTCTTTCCTCTCTTCTTTTTCTCTTGTCCTTTTTATCACGGCTTCCATCTTTGTTACGGTACATCTCCCAGTTCAAAAGTTTTGATGAAATTAACATGTTTTCAATGGAAAAAAAGAGACTGACATCGTTGTGAAAATGTTTCTAAGGAGCAGAATTTCTAGAAGTTTAACAATTTTTTTTTGAGAGTGATTAGATTGGTAAAAGCAGTAAAAGTATTTAAATCTTTTCAAAGATAATAAAATTCATGCAACGTTCTCCATACACAGGAGCATACGTTGAAATTCTGAATCAAATAAAGCAAGAGGAAATAGTTTCTCCCTATATTTCCAAGATTTTATCCTCTTAAAAGTTTTTTGTGGGCAAAGACGCAGCACAACTGTATGTACATAAAACCAAGAAGTTATTGTTAATACACTGGAAATCTTTTTAATTATTACTAATACAGAAATAATTGCTTCAAAAACAAAAATAATGCCGTCAAAGGTTTTAGACCAGCATGGACTGTCCCCTCAAAAAATGTTTACTCTCCCTCTGCTCCTCTGGTTCCTGGGGTCAGGTCTTTCATGCTGGTGTTGAGAGGAGAAGTGGGCTGCGGGAGTCCTCAATATCTGGAGTCCTTCACAGACAGGAGTAAGAGGCTGATGTGGGTTTTTGCCTCTTCCTTTGTTTACAATCCACTTTGGATTATTTTTTATGGATTTTGTGAGAAATTTACATCGTTGTTTTTCTTATCATAATATGGCTGTGCTTCCCTGCACTGTCTTCGTGTTAGCTGTAGATATCTTACCCTGCATAAAGTGCTTGATCCTGTGAAAACTACACTTTTATCACACAAGAGAAACAAAACCAGGACAAATTAGCCATGGGCACTCAGACAGTTTGAGAAATTGCTGTCACAGAAAAGCAAGTGAAATGAAACCGCAGGCAGGTCAAGAAAAGTTCACACAGAGCAGAAGTGACAAACCTCACTGCTGGGGCCTCGTAAACTCAGTACAGTGCTTATGGCAGTGCAGTGCCATACTGCAGGATTGCAACCCTTTTTGAGAAGGAAAGCCTGGGCCATAAGTGCCTGGAGAGGAGATTGCCCTGCCAGTCTGCTGAAGTGTTTCTGGTGGTACTAGTGAAAATCACTGCTGGACCAAGAATGGGCTCAGGACACCTAACCGCCCATCCAGTGCATATATCGTAGGGATACAGTGCTGTGAGAACTAATATTCAAGAAACTGCAAAGACATGGAGCAGAAGCCAATAATGCTTTCGTCGTCTCTGATGCTTTAATGTACTAGTCCCCTTTTTATTATCCGTGGCCTGGGCATGATTTTCAAAAACCACAGGGCTGCTTCAGGCCCTGAGGCTTGCGGACTCTTGCAGAAGAACATTTTAGTCTTCCAGGGCTGGAGAAGAAGTGAAAAGAAGCTGACACACTCAAATTTTGATTAATTAACAGTTACATTCTTGATCCTTTTCCAGGTGAAAGACCACTAAGTAGCTGCTCTGTCTTACAATTGAAATAACATTTGCCATCCCCTGAGCGTGAAGGATGTCAAAAGCGAAAGCAATTAAATCCTTGTTATGCTCTACCTGTTGACAAAGCTGATAATTCACTGGTAGCTTGCTACCTACAGCTTGAATAATGAATTGTACAAAATTGAAAACGCAGGGCAGTAAAATGAACATGACAGTACCATTCAGCTGCTCTGCTTGAAGATCAGAGGTTTCATTCAAGCAGTCACACATATAGATTTCTACAACCATGCAGAAACATGTGAATCACTGAAATTCTTGTATGGAGTTACAAATTTGTCTGTAAAAGAAATTACATTTGGCAGTTCAGAGAAAATTTAGTTTTATTTGATTTCTTGGTCTACGTGAATTTTGGGGTTTTTTCTGCATTTCTTTTTTGTGTTTTCTTCAGAAAAAAATAAAAACAAAAATAAAAAAAACCATGAGCAGTGTACAAAACTGTTCGAAATAAATTACACAGAGATAATATACAAACATATGACATCACTATGTAAAGAATACAGTCACTATTAAATGATCATAAAAATTGCTACTGTTGCAGTACCTGGCAGCTCCTCTAAGAAGGACCCCAGTGTTTTCTTGACTTCTTTATAGTTCCTGGTGCCAATAGAAATGCTTATTTTTCAGGGAAAATGATGGACACAATTTGGTTAAGGACATAATCCCGTGATAAAAACAATGTCCTTTTTCTAACAAGTATAGATGAAGCTGTGTTGTAAGAGAGGAAGGGATGTCTTGCAGAATTAATATGTCATTTTTTATTATAACTTGGTATTTTCTAAAGTACTTTGATGTTACTTTGTAATTTCACATTTCTTGGATCATTATTTTATTATTTGTCTACCCAAATATAATCCTACGTAGTCTCAGTTCGTGACATTCTTATAGTACTTATTTTAGAGAACGTATTTTTCTGAATTTCCTACAGCTGTGTCTGCTCACCCCCTGTGAGATAAAGCAGCATTCGTCAAGCCTTGATCTAAAATAACAGAACACCGGCAGCCTGAAGACTGATCTTTCTGTAACAAGGGCTTCTAGAACACTCTCCTGTTCAGAGGCTTCAGGAAAAGTAAAAAAATTAAGATACAACTCTAGCGTAGTTCTAAGAGGCGGGAGAGTACGATGGACTGAAGAACCCTTCCTCAGAATGGTCCTGAGTAGATGGCCAGTGTGAGGAAGAACGTAAACTAATTTTACAGCCTCTCCATTTATTTTCTTGGGGAACTTACAGTGCCACTGGTATCTTGCCTTTCACTAGGACGTTTTCAGTCTATTATCAACTGTAATTTCCACCTTATTTTTAGTTCCTTTCTTTGAGCACACTGAAAATTATTCCTGTTTATATTTATTTAATGAGATACAGGCAAACCATAGCAGGAAAACTATGTCGAAAGGTGTTTTCTACATTGTATCCTGAGGCCAGCAACATTGCTGGTTGCTCTGGGATCCACTGCAAATAAGCTTCCTCAGCAGAGACGTGACACTGAGTAGCTTTTGCTAGGAATGTTTTATCCTTAGACTACACTGTCTGAAGTGAAAATTCAGTATTGGGTTAGGAAAAATATAATACTGGTTTAGCTGACAATATTAAGCTTATAAAATTTTAAAATCTCTATTCGGATTGTCGTAGTGTCTCTCGCCAAACGAAAACTATAACAGAAAAACTACAGCTGGCCTATTTTTAATCTTGCAAGGCTTCTGTTAAAATGGCCTGAAGCACCTTCCTTCCAGATTCGGATTACTAACAACCAGATAGGCGCTCAGCACCACGTAATAGGAAGGACGTGATGATTGACTGTCAGAATCCAACAATATAGGATAACTCTATCTACTTGAACTACCTAGCTAATGTTGTTTAAGGTTGCATAATGCATTATGCATTGTTAAACTCTTACGAAGTCAGCTGATGGGAATTCATACGAGTGTATTACTATCAGCTGCCTGAAATGGTACTTCTCAGGCAGAATCTGGCAATATTCAAGGCAAATTACTGCCCAGCATCTAACTTGTCCTTTTGTCAGTTCATATTTCTAAATATGATATGTGCAGGTATTTCTGATTTCTTTACAATTTGTAACAACAACAAAAATTCCAGACCCTTTGTAGGGGCTTCGCTTTTCAAAGAAAAGAGAAAAAATTATTTCTAGAACAGCATGATCTAAAGGAGGTCTTTCGGCTAAATAAAACTCCACTGTATTGGAATTCATCACGTTTCCCTTTTTTCTCTCCTTTCGTGCCTTTCTAATAGAATAAATTCACCCCTCAAGGAAGAAAAAAGAAAACTACTTGGACTTTTCCGTGGTGTTTATGGATAGTCTCACATTTACTTGCTGACTTGCCATTTACATCGATGGTCCACAGAATATTGTCTTTGCTGTTTTGTAAAGACATTGGCTCAACAACTGTTAGAGATTGTTATCCAATCTGAAAAGTTTTTTGTTCTTTCTTACAACTATACCTGTAAAATTTAGTCATTCTGACTACTGACAGGCACAGTTACTAACCTGAATTTTCGGGCAGTATACTTTATTTAAAATATTTCCTTAAGTGAACAATATTTCAGTTGTCGTATTCTTGGCATCTATGGTACACTCAGCATGTCGCTAGCCGACAGGTCCAGTTCTAGGGTCAATTATGAGTAAAAGTACACTATCATTTCAACACAAATTAATACCATCTGTCAACATGGTAAGTATCAGGCTGGATTTTCAAACAATCAGCTTTTCTCTCATTAAAGTATGTGCAAAGAATAAGCTTTCTCAAAATGAAAGGAAGGGGCCAGTCTTAAAAACAGACTTATCAGTATATCATGGATAAAAATGGTAGAATAGGATTCTGCCCCCAGAAGGTAACGCAGTAGACTAAACAAAATAAGGTACTGTGTCTTCCTCTATAGAGTTTTTCCCCTTTAAAAAAATAACAATTGCTTAGAACTGCCATAATGACTTTGTGTTTAATAAAGGTCACTTGTGTACCAGTCGAATTTCTTATGGTCTTTTCTATGGTCTTGAATGGTATTTCAATTTTTGCATTTGGTTTCTTTCCAATTTTGTCTGAAAACACGGGGGAACTACCTATTGGTAAATATCTGTGTTATCTATTTTTATGCCTCATCAGAGGAGTGATTTTTCTCACCTGTGATGATGTAAAGAGGGATGACCAGGTATTGCCCTGTCAGCACAGGTATTTCTTCCTGCTCTGGAGAATGTTCCGTGGAAGAAGCTATAAGGAGCATATTAAGGTCTGAACCTGCCACCATGCACACGATATTCTCTTTTTACTCTCTCTGTTCTATTGAATCCAATACTGGATACTCAGATGATAAAAATTACAAGTAGCACCTTTGTCTCTGGAACTTTAATCCCTGCCTGCCACTATGGTGGGTAACTCCTTTGTCCTGTGACATCAGGTTTAAACAGACTAACAGGCACAAAATGAAGTCATTGTCCTTGAGAACCAAGCCAAGAATCCTTAAGTCATCCTGTCCTCTATAAATGAACAAACATCTGAGTTTTTCATGTATCAGTTAAAGCTGGGATAAAGCCCTTAAATTGCTATATGATGTTCTGCTGAATGTTGTTTCCAAGTAATAAAAGTTACCAAACTTTCCTGAAATACTTTAGCGCCGCTATACTGTCTTAAATAAACATATACTACTTGGGATTTTTTTCCCAAAAAGATGGTAATGGTTAAAAAAGGTCAGTTTATGCCTTGTTTAGGCTGGTTGGTAATAGAAGTCATGATGGCACTTGTCTCCAGGTGATGATAGAAAGCAAAAAAGTTAAGCACTTGTACAAAGAAGCATATTTCGTCAGAGTTCTTCACTTGTCCCATAGCGGCAAACAAGAATAGAAGAGTAAGTGCTGCAATATTCTTATCACGGTGTTGCATTTTGCATGCCTTTGAAATGTGAAGGATTTTTTTCACTTATTTGAAGTGAGAATGTTGCTAGAACAGGTACTGTCAAAAAAATTGAGTACAATATTGGCCAGTTCTGACGCCCAGAGAGACCTTCAAAATTTATTAAGAGGAGTAATATTTGGGAAATTGACAAAGTCTCAAAATATTTTTCTCAACCTCACTAGCAATTGCCATCTTATGTCCTATTTTTTAGCTACAGTTTGCTATTTCATTTCTGTTAGTGATATCATGCATCATCAACTGTGTGGCTGAAGTTTAAGCCTCAGACATAGTGAGCCGAATTAATTTTTAGTGTAAAACTACAGACTCCAGCATTTTACTGGTGGAACCAGCAGAGGCTGAAATCACACGGAAAATATTGATTTTAGAACCCCCAAGAATGGTATGTCTCATGTAATTCTACTTTTATCCCCTCCTGATTCACCAGAAATGGTTTTCAGAGAGTTCAGCCTTCTTGGAAGAAGACACTTTTTGATGTAATGTTAATAACACTCAGAGGTATTTAAAATATGCCCAGAACCGTATTACCTTAACGCTTGAATAAATCACTAGCTGGAATTTTCTTTTTTTTTCTTATTTTGTAATCAAAAGCAAATGAAGATACTTGGGTGGATTGTCTATGAAAACAATCAAGATAAGTATTATGCTAATACCGGGCAAAATGACTTTGTGATTTTTTTCAATACACATTTTTTTATTCTGAAATTTAAGGATATCCTGCCAAAGGAAAAGGAATCTTCAAAATACTTCGGATTTGTAATTGTTCCAATTTTTCTTCTCTTCTTTGGACTTCTACTTTAAATTACAAACTTAAAACTGACTTCTTAGGTCACTGTTATTTGAACCACAGTATTTATTATTGAGTGGAGTCAGATGAATACAATGACCCGGAGAACTGATATTTCCTGATTTTTCAGTAAAAAACCCGCAGACTCTTGAAGCGCTGTGTGGAAACCAGCTCTGGAGAATTTATGTTTATAGTGTCAAGAACCAGGGACAATAGTTTGAATCATTAATATGTATGACCACCATTTAATTTTTCTTTTTGGCTGGACCTGTTATTACTCACACTCATAAATTAACTTAGGGGAGAGTTCCCATCTGACTTCCTTTCTTTGAACTCCCTTAAACTCCTTGACACTCATTGATGAAATAGCTAACTCTCTGCTATAATGTCCTCGATTTTAATGATACATTAATAGTACTTTCTCATTAATGATGCCACTATTACGCCTCTCCATACTTTCTCTTTATTATTTTGTTATCCCCTTAAGTCAAAGCCAATGTTGAGAAAAGATCCCAAGGCTTCAATTGGTGTAATACCCCTAAAGCCAATTTCAGGAGCCCCGGATAAGTCAGAAGACTCTCACTCAATGATTTTGTCATTTTATAGGAAATTTATCAATTTAGTAACTATCAATTTAGTATTTGTCAATTTAGTCATTAAATATAAAGATTAAAATGTAAGTAAAGGAAAGCTAAAGATTAAAAGAAATTTGATTTAATTAAAACAAAGCATTTCAGTGTTATTGTGCTAAAAGCCTCATGAGTCAGTTTGTCTTCTCGTAAGCGTCAATCTTACCATGGAACTTTTTGATAAGATACAATTTGATGGCATTATTGGTAAAATAATTATTAAATTGATAATCAATTTTTAAGTTGATACTCAAGATTTACACTAAATACTATGAAATATTTCATTCAAATATTATTTGAATGGAAGAGAATTAAATGTCTTTTAAATTCCAGCTTTTGTTTTTTCATCCTCAATCTGTTTGCTTACTAAATTTTTTCAGAGGTTATTAGCTCAATAGCTGCTTTTTTCCTGTAACCTCATTTATGTTTTCCTATAGAGAGATAAAAGTATTTTAAATATTTGTACACTCAAATGTTTGTGCAACTGTGATTCTTCTGTTCACACAACAAAATGAATTAACAGCAAGCACTGATGTTTCTGTTAACTAAGTAAAAACCCGAGAAGAGTTAGAAGATTTTGTTTAAAAAAAGCATGAAATTTTATTCTCATCATTAATACATCAAATATTAAATTGTACTTTCTGTCCAATAGAACTCCTAATACTTTTGATATTTTTCAAGACCCATGCAAAGGCCCTTATGCAGCACAGCTTATAACCAGTAGCAAATTTGAACCACCCCAAGTGTGGGGTGAGGACAGTTTGAGATGTAGGAGTGAAGGGAGATGACGTCTCCCACCTCCTCATCCTATCTGTAAGTTCTGTTTGTACTCCTTTTCCAAATCAAAATAGGAATTATCACTCAAAACATCCTGGGTCATGGACGTTTAAGAAAAAAAACAATTAAATGAATTAGAGAGAGACGAATTCAGGAGAACCTGGAGACTTTGATGGATTTTTAACCTTTGGGAAAGCAAGAATGAAGAAGGAAAAGATAACAACTTGAAAGAGTAGCTTTTTTACTGGTGATTTGTTAGCTAACATTAAAAAAGATTGGATTGAGTGATGTTTTATTTTGCACAGTGGTGATAATATATCGGAATTTTATTTTGGGAGCCCTAAAATTTGAGAACACTTGCATGTTTTGGGATGATACAATGGAGCTGTAAAAGGACTTCAGGAAGTAGGGCACGTGCTACCTTCGCATCTCTGTATCTGCCATCAAGGATTAGTCCCAGCCTTACACATCTCCTGGGGTCATACATCTCTAGCATCTTCTGGGCCTCCTCCATGTGGCCCACATTCCCTTGTTTTACCAGTGAAAGCCAGTCTAACCACTAATGGAATAATGAAAGGAAGACTCTATAAATGTAATTGAGATTTTAACAGGCCAGGGGAAACCTGAGGTGACAAGTTTGTTCTTAACATAGTTGAAAAGGCTCGAAGCTCCTCACACATGCCCTGTGGATTCTGCAGTGGATGAGATATATGGATCTTCACTTGCTAAAACTATATCAACCAGTATTTAAAAGATTTTTAGCTTGCTCCCTGTATATGTTCCTAGTAGGTTTTAGCCCTTGGGCAGCATTAAGAACTGAGGTTTGAAGATGGAAATGCAGACTTTCGAATACAAAAGTCTATGGAGTATATTTGAAATGTAAATGCAATTGTGTTTCCCATGTCTGAAATTGTGCCATTATGCTGGTGCATGCAACTAGAGTTTTCGACCATACTAGGTGTATCTTCTCAAAGAACTTTCCTGAAAAGTTATCATTTTAATTCCTGTTCATTTAGTTATCACCGTACTCGTTAGTAAATGGATATGATTAGGTCAGGGAAAGACTGGGGATATTTCGGAAACAACATCTTCCTCCTCCATTGCTCCTTCCCACAGTTACAGCTTAGGTGAACTGGTCCGAAAAACAGGCCTGGCATCACCTAGTCATTGTAAACTGAATGAATTTTCACAATAAAGTAATCGCTTTTCCTTTCTCACATGCTGATTTTCTCTCAGTCTTGCTGATTTACTTGTATGCATCCCTCATCATGCTATTAAATGCCATAATAACTTTTTTCATATTGTGAAGATATATTAGTAACTTTGGAGAGGAAGAGAATCTCTCTTTTCTAATTTATGCTTTAAATATAGTAAACAGGATGATGAATTCAACTTTTTTTGTGAGAGAAAGTACTTCTTTATGAATTATGCATTAGGCTTTATTTAAAGTATATGGATTTTATTTGCTTTTTATTGACTTACTCCATTTGACACTGCTTCTGCTTTTCTACACCCCTTCTTCCCCTGGGAATGTCTTCTAATAAGGCGTTTCATAAAATCTATGATTTCTCTTTTTTCCCCTTAAGATGGTCTAGATGCAAGGCAAATGCTTTTTTTTTTTGGCAGAAGTAGCTTGTTTACATCCCTTGGGTGGGAACTGCTTGCTATGGAACTTTTTAAATTCATTTTTATCTATATCAAAGTTTACTTCATTCTTAAAACTTCATGCCTAACTTGTAAAACTGATTACCATGCAAAATATTTGCTGTTTTCTGGCCCCCCTCCAGGGTTTTTAAGGTGTATATGGCCATTTATGCATACAAATATAGTAAAAGGAGCATGGAGAGAAGGGGTTCTTTGTCATATATGTGTCTTTGAAAAAAGCTCTTATTTACTTTATTTTTTTCAGTAGTGCATTGCTGTACTTGAGCCTTTGGCACTATTGAGCTGACCATTGTCAGGCCTGTCTGTACTCTCATGGAATCATAGAACAGCCTGGTTTGGAAAGGACCTTAAAGATCATCTCATTCCAACCCTCTGCCATGGGCAGAGACACTTTTCACTAGATCGTGTTGCTCAGAGCTCCGTCAAACCTGGCTTTGAACACTTCCAGGGACTGGGTAACCACAGCTTCTCTGGATTACCTGTGCCAGTGCCTCAGCACCCTCAGAGTAAAGAAGTTCTTAATATCCAATCCAAACTTACTCTCTGTCAGCTTGGAAGCCCCTTATCCCGTCACTCCAGGCCCTGGCAGATAATCTCTCCCCGTTTTCCTTTTAGGTTCACTTCAGGTACTGGAAGGCTGCAATTTTCTTCAGGCTGAACAATCTCAATTCTCTCAGCCATTTTTCTGTTTGTTACTCTCTGAGCAGTTCAGTCATTGCTGGATTTTACTGTCCCTATCTGATGTGACAGAGGGATAAGTTCATTCCGCTTTACAATTTTTTATGAAGGTTACAGAAGCATGTGGTTGAGACAGACACTAAAATCCTTCTCAGAAATTTCCAGATCTGCAATGATGGCAGAACAACTTCCATTTAGGTGTTTGAACAGACTTTGGTACGACATATTACATAAGGTATCTATATGAGCCATAGGGAGCTTCTTTCTGTTCCCATCATGCAATTTACTGCTTGGAAGGAGCCAAAAGGAGCCAACCTGCCACCCGTCAAATGGGTGTCACGTTTAGGAATGCTCTCCTTTCAGAGTGTTATTGCCTGTTAGACTGTGATTCTATTTATCACAGTTTTAGACCTTCTGACTTTCTCCATCAGAATATTCCTCCTTTAGCAGCTGTAGTCTACTTGACCACTTCAGTTGGTCCTAAATAGAGAAAACACAAGGGTCCTAGTAATGGCCGTGGAACCAGCTGTTAATGTTTACCAGTGTTTCAGACTTTTTCTCTTACTGCCCATATACAAGACTGATCACGTGTTCACCCATTCTGCCAAATACCCGTTACATAGCTATATGACAAAGCTAGTTTGTTTGAATTCCTCAATATCTGGATTTTTCCATTTGCCAAGTATTTTCATCATCAGCCCTGTAATGAAGATATGAATGTGGCAAATAAACAGAGCAAAATTTAATGAGAAAAGAGGAAAATCAACACCTTGGGTCAGGAAACAGATGTACTTATTAAACACATAATTTCACCAATTTAAATAACATATTTCAGTGACTAGTACAGTATTTGTGTGTAGCGTTTTTCACCGAAGACTTGTGTTAGGTCTGACTTTGCAGCTATTGGAATGAACAGTTAAAGCATAGCTCGTTGCATATGTGTAGCATACCACTTGCAGTTTAACAGCATTGTTTGCAACAGGGATTGAAACACTCAAGTACATTGGAAATGTCCGTCTGTGTTTTGCAGTGGCTTCCCAACTAGCACACAACCCAGCTGACCTAAAGAAAATTAAAATATCTGTCTCTGAAGCAAGTTGCCCTTGGTGTTATGCCCATGAAATAAACATGCATTTCTGGGACACAACAGATGTCTTACCATGCTCTGATTCCATAACTCCACTCCTTGTGGATTTATGCTGTTTAAGGCAGCATTAAGGTCATTAGTTCAGATACTGATGTTGTAGAAGCCTGAAAAATATAGGGGTAAAGTGTATGTCTCAAACAAAGACAGCCAGATAGCTGTGGGCCAACCAAGGAGTGCTGGTAATAACAGCCAAAGACTGTTGATAGTAACACACTGTGAGAAAGGATGTGGCTGGAGAGGAGGCCATACAGAGGAAGGGCAGCATTTTTCTGCGGCAAAGATCCTTGTTCTGTCTCCTGGAGATAAGCACAACACAGCACAGCTCAGAAATGAGGTTGAGAAGTGTGCATGGGCTGTAGGGGGTGAACAAGACTACCAAAGACCCCTGAAGCCTCCAGCTCATTTCCGGAAAGGTCTGGAAGAATGGACTGTATGTGAAAACTAATTTGGATTGAAAGTGACAAATTTATCTCCAGGGCGGGAAGAACTTATCTATATAAAGGTATCCCACCACGCCCAGGGCACTTGCCCTGTGCATACACCCCAGGTCCCTGGACACCCCAGCTGGACCAACGCTGGAGCCAGAACTGGTGATTTCTTTTCCTCTGTTTCTTTGCCTGTTTCTTCATCTCTCCCTCTCTGTAACTCATCTCTCTCCTTCCCGCTTCACTCTCACCCAACCCATGACCCAAAACTCACCTGCCATATGCTTATATGGGTTGTCAGGGTCTCATTCCAATATCCATGCCAAGTGTGTAATCTACTGGTAAAACTTTGTAAGCTTTTGAGGACACTCTGATTTTTGTTGTTTCTTTTGACCACAAGCACCTACAAATCTAGGGTGCTCTCCTCATTTGGGTTGGGACATTGCAGATGTCTGCTTGGTCCTTTAATCTTGGCATCTGTCTGTGTCAGGCTGACAAAGAGCTGACTGTCTTTAAGCAGAGTGGCTGCTTACAGGTAGCAACTTGGCAAACCTTATTTGCTCCTCTGATAAGCTAATTATCTGCCAGAGCATTGTTCCTTGTGTGGGATCAGCACACCCACTTAAAAATGGGATGGCAAAATTGATTATATTTCTCTGCTTGCTTTTGAATTCTTTATATTTGTTTGGTTATATTTTAACACAAATGATCTGAAATCCCAAATTTAATTTAAGAAGGAAAATATGTATTTTATATAGCCATCTTCATGCTGTTGTGTTTCTAATTTCTATTTACTCACAGTGACCTTTTCACTTATCTATAAACTTCATATATCTCTCTCTTTAGTTTCAAATACTTTGCTTTATGTTTTCTTCTGCATTTTTGCCCTTTTGGGGAAAATTGGCCCTGTAAGTACATTGATTCAACAAGCAGGATTGTAACCCTGGAGAAAACAAGAGAATTGGATACCAGTCTGTGGAAGTGTATGATTTCTTGCCTTTCAGGCCAAGAAATTGTGCAAAGACAAATGAAATACACACTGATTATCAATCAGTTTCCAAAATCAAAACATGGAAACAAAGAAAACCCTGAGTTTTAGATTTAAGGTCTGGCAGTTTTCATTCATTTTTATTTTCCTTTCTTATAGAGCAGAGTGAGAAGAGAGAAGAGAAAAAAGAGAAGTGAAAGAGAGCAAGCAAGGGCAGGGGGAGAGGGTTTTTTTCCAGTCAGGAAGAGATCCTAGTCAGTGGGATCTTTTCTCCTAAATTCATGTAGCTGTCTGATGACAATGAGACAGTTAGCAGTGCTTACCCATTACGTCCCAATAACCCAGGCTGGAAAAAACAGGCTAAACTATATTTTCAGTATTCTCTGAATTAAAGCTTGCAGCGTGTTGGTTGTTTTCGGTTTTTTCTTAAAATCCGTAAATAGCAGGAGTTATGTATTTAATTCCCTAAATGCAGTCTTTAGAGCGCACCTTAGGAAATGCATTTTTTGTATAATGTATTACCGAGAAAGCTGTCATTGCAATGATGAATTTGTTTTAGTTTATATCACTGCAGAATATAGCTGGTTTTTGCATCTGTGCCCAAAGTTCATAGGCACAGCAGCACCTTACACACTGGTTATATTAAACACAATAGTATTCTGACACACAGCCCTCAACAAAAGGAGAAGTCATTAACTTGCCAGTGATACTTAGAAAAAGATAATACTTCTTGGTCTAACATTTAGTAATATAAAACCACTTCTGATTCTTTTTTAGAGGGCTGTTAGTGCTGAATAACTTGTTTATATAGTGATTTGCACACTTAGACTAGCTCTCAGCCATGTATTCTGGTGTAAAATCTACCATCAGAAAAAGCCTTAAAGTTTTATAATTGTGCCTTATCTGAAAGCATATAACTAGGACACAGAAAGGATATGACGTGCCCAAGGTTATGCAAGTGAGTCTGAAGAGCAGGAACAGAACTCAACTGGTAACATAGCCCTGTCTCTCATTTTCTTGCCTGCTGTGTCCCAGCTGTCCAAATATTTTAGCTAAATTGGCTCCTGGAAGAAACCCAGGGAGCTCAAACTGAATATAATTTCTGGTAGATATGGAGAAGGCAAACCGTGTGAGGAGCAAGCTGGCATTATGGCTTTATTTTCAACAGAGGACAGTCACCTGCTGAATCTTGAGAAAATGTCTTTATTTTTCTTTGCTTCTTTAGAAAGCAAAACAAAGCATCCAGAGAAATAATCTTTGCTCTCAGCGGAGTGATGGAGGTTTGATTGCTGTTTATCTGATAAGTCCATGGCTGGACCAGCACCAAAAATGTCCCCAAAATAGGCAAGAATGGCAAAATCCCTCTGCTTCATGTTACATTCCCTCTTCTCAGAAGACAGAGCCCTTCAATCTTGGTGGCAGTAAGGCCTGGGAAAATGGATATTTTACTGCAGCGTCACTGGGAAGCAGTTACCGTATCCAGGAACAGCCATGGATCCAAGCAAATCACTCCTGCTTCTGCTAGGTGCCCTGGGAGATACAGGGTCTGAAATTTTTCTCTTTTGTTGTGGCGGTTCTGCGGTTGTCTCTTAATCTACCTTCCCACCACTTTCGCTCTTTGAGGGAAAGAAGCCGGGTTTCTCCCAGTTTTGTCTGAGACCTCTGCAGCTGGAGACTTTCACAATTTAGTGTCCACCAGTGCAGATTCTGAACATCTTCTTTTTCAAAAAAACCCTTATGTATCCTCACCGAAGTTACCAGGAATTTTGAAGCGAGCTTCACCTGGACCAACACCTAATTTCAAGCCCAAAAAAGATGTGAGACAGGAGTGCTTTCTAATGCACCCAGCACTCTTATTCCAGAGGTTGCTAATCCAGTCTTGCAGGAGTCTGCAATCTGTCTCCAACTAAAATAAAAACTGGAGAGAAAAAGGAGGATGGAGTGTAGTCCTCTTGCAGTAAACAGTAAGGACACACTTTGATATGTGCCTGGAGTCAGCAAGTGTGCCCATGTGTTGCAGTTTAGCAGTAAAAATAGTGAAGAACCTAAGGGAGAAAATACACAGAAAAGTCTAGAGAGTGAATTCATCAGATAAAAAATTTATGACTTAAGACATGGATATGAATTTTCAACACTGGAGAGTAGATTTTATTGTTTTTTCTGCAGCTATGAGGCCTTCTTGTTGTATATTATGGTTTTCTGTCGAAAAGATAAGGTTAATTTAGTAGTCCTTGCTAGTGGAGAGTAAGAAAGGTTCCTGATTCTTAGGCCTGAAATCAGACTTCATTTGATAATTTTGTAATTTAGATAAGTTGATAAAATTCTGAATGCTGAAGCTGGCAAAATAAAGGAGGATTATACTGGTGATGTATTAGCAGTAATTTAGTCTTCTCTGGAGGTAATAGGTTTTAATGAAAATGAAGTCGTATGAATGGCCATGGCAAGGTTGAAATAGCATTAATAAGTATTTAATAGAATAAGTAGAGATATTATAGTGTAGACAGGACAGTACTGTAAAAAGAGAAAGCCAAGAAGTCAAAATGCTGATAATATATCAGAATTCCATAAATTGTTCTACTCCATAAATAGACTGATTCGCTAAATAAAGTACTATTAGGTACTGTTAGTATCATTCCTTCTTCGTCTTTGCTTTCTCTCTCCTTCCCTCTTAGAAATTAGTTGCTATCTTGTATTAAGGTTTGTAGTGTCACTGACAAATGTAAATTGTCATTGCAAAGACTGAGGAGGTCTAGTAACAGGTTTCTTAAGAAACGTTTTCCTTTTTTTGGTGCAAAAAAAATTTTGCGAAACCATTTTTTGTGCGGGGCCTTGAGCTTTGCATACAAATTTGATGACTACAAAATTATTGTTTTAAAGCTCCTATCATGCTGGAAAATAGTTATGCATGAGGAAAGCAATGATCTGTAGGCTGCAGATAAAGAGTGGTGTTATGTAGGTAATGACAAGGTTAAGCAGCTGCACTATTCTGTCATATAGAGTCGTATAACTGCAATTTTTCTTGAAGTCATATTGGGATATGCATTTATTGCACGGTTATTACATGGATTTAACATCCACACAAGGTCTGTATTAGTGCTCTTTGAGTGCTACTGAAAACAAACCAGAACGTATTAAACTATGGACAGTAGAATTAAATCTTCAGAGAGGAGGAGAAGGAAGTTTGTCATCATTTCTGTTCATTTAACTGCCAGCTAGGACAAAGAAAACAGATTGAAGGTTCTAAGAAGCTATAACTACATGAGGGAATGTAGCTGCTGCTGGAAATTCAAGAGGAAGCTTTCTTGTTTTTCCCATCTTTGTGGGGCAGCAGGTAATTGTTGGTTGATTTTGTTGGTTTGGTGTTTTTTTTTTTGGGGGGGGGGGGTGTTTGTTTTTTTGTTT
>VZTD01001044.1:175263-212126 GCA_013397725.1 Rhagologus leucostigma | reverse complement strand
TTTGTTTGTTTGTTTTTCTATTTATTAACTGGAAAAAATTCTAGGAGTTTTCTTTCCCATTCTGAGGCAGAATGAGTGACTTAAACAATTTGACTGATTTCCATTTTCCACCTAAAAAAACCCCCCTTATCACTGAGGTTGCGGTCCTCCTCAAAACAAATTAATTTACTGTTGTTTTATTACACTCCCACTGAAACTATAAAGGATAAGTAAGGCCTACATTTTACGTAGATTTACTTGGCAAATCAAACCAGCCTGTACATCTTGTCACATTAAGTTATATTCTGGATTAACATTCCCTTGCATAATTGGACATTTGTATGTTTGACATTTTTAAGGCTGAGTTTCCATAGAAGTCTACAATTTTTTGGCATCTGAGTGAGAGGTGAGGTTTCACAAGGGACCTGGAATATACTCACTTAAATGAACTCAGATAAGCATTGAAATGACAGGTTTATTTGAGGGTGGTGAAGCAATTTCAACAATAGAGATAACAAAGGAAATATGTGTGGTTTTCTAGCTCAGAACCTTATTAATAATAACAAATAATTTATTATTATACTGCTTTGTGCATGTATAAAAATAGATGTACCTAGTTCTTCTGACACACTGGGCTTGAAACATCAAGAAAACCTTCTCAATACTAACAAAATATAGGAAATTAATATTAGATATTTGGAAAAATATAGTATTTTAAAATATTTGCAGAAAGTTTTATCAAGTTTTGAAGCTAAAGGACAAGGCATTAGCTAAGAATAGACCTTGTGTTTTATGACCAAGCGTGCAATTAATACTGTTCACTCCTCCTTTGCAATAAGGTTCAAAGAACTTCAAGTTTCTAGTGGAAGGTACCATGACCCGATGATAACAGTAATTTGGTAGAACTGGTCATAGTGACCATTTAGTAGCAGTGTAAACAGACTTTGCAGTCACAAACCATTTATAAAGAGTGTAATGATTTCAGAACTGTCAGCCTAAACAGAGTGCAGCTGAGGGAGGAGGTGATGAGCTGTCATTCGGCTGTTCAGGGTTTGCTATTGGCACATCACTATGTACTGCCAGTCACCTAAAACTCATGTCATTGTTCTGCTTCCTAAATTATTGAGGTAAGATGGTTTGCAACTAGTGCACAATGAGAATTTTTAATGCCAAAGGGACAGTGTGTCTCATGTGGCAGTATGGGTATTTTTACTTAACAGCAGTCTTTTTTATTAAAACCTTAGCAAGCACTAATCCATTCATTCAAGTGCTTTCAAATAGCAAGAAATATAAGTCATAAATGAATCAAATTTTTCAGTGTTCTGCTCTTCCTAAAGCTTCCTAATCCAAATTTTGGAATTTATTTGTCCTCAGTCACTGATAAATTGTTTATGGCTCAAATTTCAGAAAGGCTGTGCAAACCAGCTCCCACTGACTCAGGAAGCTGCTGACGCCCAGTTCCCCAGAGCCTCCCCCATACTTAACTGTATCTGTAAAATTAAGGTAATAATTCTTAACTTTCCAGAGGCTGACATAATGAATAAGCTATTAATATTAGATGCAGATATGAGAATGTGTAAAACTACCTCGATACCAAATTTTGCTAAGGGAAGGTATAAAAAATCTTTAATCTGGTATTTCTTTAAATGCACCTTCTTGGTTTAGGTAATAAGGTACTATACAAAGTACTTCAGAGATACAGTAGAATAATTGAGGTGCAGAAGTTAAGTGCTTTGGTTTTGGATATGCTGAAAGGACTTCAAATAGTGATAGTAATGGTTTTGCTTGACCTTTTTACTCTCTGCACTGTCAAAAGCTGAACATTATTATTTTCCTGTGACAGAGAACTGGACAAAGCTGAGCTAAATACAGCTTCTATACAGAATATTTTTCATGGTCTTTACTGTGTCTCTGGTTTCTAGTCCATGCTGTGCTTGCAGAATGGTTTCTCAGACTATTTCACATGCAGAGGAATAATTTTCCTCTCTTTCTCTAATTCATTGCTCAAACCATTCTCCAAGCACTGGCCAGAACTAGCCCTGTCTATAGTAACACCCATCCCCCAAAGATGAACAGATTAAAACTCAGAAGTATGAGTTCATTCAGTGATGTAGCACAGTGTTATTAAGCGCTTATTGCACTTTATACTCTTATTATTATTATTATTTTAAGTGGATATTAATTCATCACAGAAAGCTGAGTCAGTCATCTTGAATGGCACTGGAGATTTCTGTGAAGAGCTTGTGTTGTTTCAGTAGAGCTAAATCAAGGAAAAAAGGTACACAGAGAATCACAGAATCGCAGCAGAGTTTGGCTTGGATGGGACCTTAAAGATCCTTGTGTTCTAACCCCTTTCCCTGGGCAGGGACACCTTCCGCTAGAATGAGTTGCTCAGTGCTCCATCCAACCTGGCCTCGACGTGTTTCTGAGTTTTCACTTTCCTAAATTCATACTGGATATAGACTTCCATATGGACTTTCTTTCATATGAACAGATATGTTGAGTTGTTGATAAATCCTTGATTATAACTGACTAAAATTTTGGCTCCTTACAGAAAACCCAACTACTTTCTGTAGGGAAGAAGAGACTAGTTGGGGAGCTCAGCAACTGCGTAACTCCTGAATTTCAGTTTCCCGTTTCATAAGTCAGCAAACTTACCTCTTGACGCTGTTGTTTGAAAAGTTACTTGATATATTTTTTACTTATATGAAGGTGATATATAAGTAAGCCCTAGTCTGTAGATTCCTTGGTCTGATTTTGATAAGATGAGAAGTTCTGGAAAGTTTTGTCATGAGCAAAAGAACGAGGAGCTCCCAAAGGAGTCCAGTACCCTGCCCTCTTGGTTGCCCTTGTGGTTTCGCTCTTCCTGAGATCCATGGGATACAACTGCAAACATTGCTTGTGCTGCACTGTCTTAGGGACCCGATCACATCACCTAGGAACAGACCCTGTGACCATGTCTTCTAACATTTTCCTGCTGAAAATCAATCATCTGTTTCCTAACTTTCACACCATAACTCTATTACAGCTGGAATGATGGATGACTTCTCGTTACACAGACAATTAAATATTTAACCCCAAGGCAAATCTTCGTGTTGTCATTCTTCCGCAATTCAAGGTGTTATTGTGGCCTTTATAGCTCTTGATAGACTCCAGCCCTATTACTGCAGCTGAGATAAGTTGAAAGAAAGCTCAGCTCTGTGTCTCAGTTTGAGTGTGCCATTCTGAGGACTGCCTCTGGAATCTGCCTCCTTTGGCATTTTACCAGAACTCAAGTCTTGTGACCTTCAGATTAAAAAAATTTTTAAAAAAATCAAATGATAAGTATTACAAAGAAAGCAGACGTATCTGCTTTTTCTTCAGATGTTTTACTGCTCAGTTCTTGACTGTTATAAAAAAGGCCAGAGGTGACATTCACGTAAGTACAAAGGGCCTCCTCCTTTTGGATTATTTCTTTCGCATGTCTTTTCAAGATTTACCTGTTTGCACAGAACAAGGTACCACAAACTATTTTAGTTTACAAGATAATGGCAATTGACTTGTTTTCCCAGCAGCTTTGTATTTTTTTCCAATGGCTGAATGTGTTTATTCTCTTGTTTTCCCAGATTAGCATGTATATTTTTATACATTGTATTATTAGTGCAAATAAGAATGTCTGTCTTAAATAGCACTAGAGAGGACGTGCTCCTGCTTTCCCTGGGATTGGATTAGTGAATACTGCATGTCAATAACTAATGAATGACCAAGTTACTTCATTATTTCTGAGAATTTTTAGTTGTATTTTTTACTCAGAGTTTATAAAATGCATTGCTACAACTTCAGTACTCAAAAAGGTTTAAGTATCAGAGAAAAAAAAGACTATCACAGCAAAGCTTATTGTAAGTATTTGTAACATAGGCACTTTAGAACACATACATCAAGAGGAGATAATACCATGTAAGTCTTGGGACCCAAATGAGTTCTAATTCAAACTGTTCAATTGTCAACTGCTTTGTGGCCTGAAGTTTGTATGAATGAAATGTTTTAAGACTATTGGAAAAGGTCACAATCCTTAAAGAAAATGCAAACCAAACATCATCTTTATCTCCTTCTTAGAAAAGTGAAAGGATGATAAAGGAAGGTTTCTTCTGTCCTTGGAGCTTTGGAACAACTCTAAGGATACAGCCCATTTAGAGTAATAAGATCCTGAAGTTTTTTATACATTCAGATCACCTCTTGCCTTTGACAATGGCCCCTGAAAAGCTACTTCAGCTTCCTCTGAGTCAGTGGAAAACCTTCTAGTGATTTCAAGAGAATTGGATGAGCTTTTAAATGCAGTTATCCAGCTGCAAAATTAACAGCGAGAAAAGCACATTCTATAAATTATTTTGCTATTTAGGGATACATTTAGCATGGCCTAGCAATATCAATTAACCAGGAGAAGAATGACTCATCCAAGCCTTCTCCAAATCCATTAAGTCAATATCTGACTCACTTTTTGTGGTATGAAAAATAGTCTGTTCACTAAATTCGCTCTCGATTTTTATCAGATCATCCCAACTGTATTAAACTGAACTGCAATCAAGGCAAAAATATTGTGGTCAGAAAGTGCCAATAGGTTTTGTCATTTGGCTGAAGATGCCTTGGCCCTAAGCAGAGTGGGAGCTTTAGGATTTTTTTTTGCCGTAAATTTTTTTAATACGGATATGAAGAATCAAGTACTCCCTTCCTTGTGGAAACAACCTTTGTAGATCTGAAAACAAACACAATTTTTCTTTCTTTTTCCTCTCGCTCCTGTTCACTAAAGAACCCCTTTCAAGCATTATTTGTGAATAATATCCTTATAGTTTCCTCTGAATAAATACTAATGAGTGTACTTTTTCTCAGCCTCTGGAGTCCAAAAGTCTACATTATGTTTATCTACACCAATTCTATTTCATGCTCTGAGATCTTATCAATGCAAAATAAAAGAGTATTAATAAAAGTTTACATATCTGATACCTTGTGCTCTTTTTATATTACCCCAGTTTGTCTTTTTCCAAGCAGCCTAAGACTGCTGATGATTAACTGCAACCATAAACCCTTAGCTTCTTTTTTAGAAAGCAGGCAGCTGACACCTTGTACTGAAGTACCATATTCTTTCAGCCAAACTCAATTTTGGTTTTATTTCCACTATCTTTCCTTCTATTTTCTTTACAGACCTCTTCTTCATTTTGCCAAAATCATCTGGAATTCCAATCCCAGTGCCAAAAGTGTGCAACACCTGTGGTAGTGTGTACTCTTCCACAAAAGAGCTGGTAACTTGAGATCAAGTACATTCCACCTTGTTATGAAAAGCAGCATCCTCTCAAAATGCTACAGAATAACCTGAAATTGAGGCCATGATTTGTATAATATGAACATGAGGAAATTAATTTTTTGCCTTTAGGCAGAGCAATTTGCAGCCTGTCTGTCTAGCAGCCACAGCATTATTCTCAATCTGGCCATTAGCTGAACTGTAATAACGTGTGGTTCTGTAGACACTTCATTTCCATCAGAAGCAGAACAGGTATGTGTAGAGCATTATGGATTTTTTATGTTTTTTGATATATTTATACAACTGTATTAATACACAGATTGGTCTCCTGCCATGCATCAGATGTTCCCAGTCTTCTCCAGCTCATTAAAACTCCATAGAAGCCCTCAGCAAAGCATTTTCCTGGGAACCAGAATGAAGGTGGCACACATCTCAGTCTGGCTAGCACTTTATTATTTGGCAAGCAGAGAAATATGAATGTAAGCCATAAATTGGTCTGCCAACATTTCTATGAAAAAAACCTCTGACTGCTCTGAAACAGATTCTGTTTGTAAACAAGACTTGCCACTATTTAGATGAAGATTATTTCTAGGGCATCCGCTCTCCCCCTTTTTATCTGTGCTGTATTTCATCAGTAAAGGACAGTGAGTGCTGAAACACACAAACTACTTCAACAATATTTAAATGCCAGCCTTCCTTTATGTGATTTGTTTTTCCTTATATTATACAAACTATAAACACCTAAAATTCACTACTGCACCAGATATCTTGGCCTTTAAGTTTATGATAGTTATGGAAGAATGCATCAAAACAAAATGAACTAATGAACAAAATGAACAAATGAACAAAATGATGTATTTCACTACCTTTAACGTGCACATTCTATATTCACAGAAAAGATCATTAGCTCTTGAGCCTTGGATATAAGTCACGTTATAATCATACTAATGTCTTCTTTGCCTTGCCAGGATAAAACATTAACATTCCCCTTTTGAATCAGAAGAACTAAAGGAAAACTTTCAGGCTTAAATTAAGAGCACTCTCTGAATGAGAGGGGTTTGTTTTGTTTTTGTTTTAATAACAAAATAAAAATCTAAAATGCTTCCATTGGAGAAAATATAAGGCAAGAGAAATGATCCCTTTTTCTTAATCACTCTTGGTTCCTAAATGGTGCTGATATCTGGAAAACAATATAATAGTTTCCTTTTTTATTTTTTCTATTTTTTAAAAACTATTGTAATCAATAAAGATAAGGACATAAAAACTGCTAGGAAAAATATCTCTAGTGAAGCAAAGATATTTTAGTTCAGATGGAAGAGAATCTGGTGCTATGCTTAAAGAATGAGTTTCTTGAAAGTAGAATTGGATTTCTGTGATTAATGTTTTTTCCGCCCCCTTGTGGTTATGGAGTCCAGTAGGGCTTAGGTAGGACTGTCTGGGTTTAAATATCGGTGACTAATTAAAAATAAGCTTTCTGTATATTTCAAGCAATGCTCTTTTCCCAGGATCTGTATAGACCAAGAACCCAAGGAAAAAAAAAGATAAGACTCCTCAAATATGAACAATGGACAGATTAATGTTTATAATTTAAAATAGTTTTCCAAAAGAGTATGTTTTCATTCTGAAAAGAAGCTCAGAAACTTTAAATATAAGCAACAATTTATTTAGAAATTAATAAAGGATAATTTCAACTTTAAGTGCAGCTTTTCATTGTGGTTTTACTGATGCAAGTCAGTATCATGGATGCTTTTCTTTCCCACAAGCTAAAAAATAATTATCTTTGCAGTTTAACTCACCCAATGTCAAAGTTCATAATGTGATCCAGTTATGTTTGAAGAGTGCAGTTCTATATGCCAAGCATTCACGTATTTATACAAATTCTGGAAATACTTCATTTAATTTTCAGAAGGTCCTAGTTTGTCACAGATTAATTCTTAGATAGCAGTTCATATTTTTAAATCAGAGATCATACAGTAAAAAAAATTCACTGACTCTACTATCAATAATGACTTATAGTCATTTAAAGAATAAGGACTAGTTGGTTTTAAGGACAAATTTTCTTAGCCTTTTCTGGGGTTTGCTACACAGAGAAGGTAAGGTGAAATTACTACTTAATTTATCTTCAAACTTTCACTAGTTGAAACATGGCTGCATGTTGTGACAGCACCTCTAAAAAGACTGATTTTCAAAAAGGGCTGATGCAATAACCCATGAAGGCACCTTATGACATTGTGAGTCATTGGGGAGACTCAGAAATATGTCTTTCTATCTTATTCTAATGATTTTTAGATTTTTAATAAGCTATTAGTGAGCTTTCATAAAGATAGGTAGTGGGCCAGCAGGATAAACAGGACTTGAAGAGTCACAAGTCCACTGTTAATAACTTTTATTAGCCCAAATGCTAACAAGATTTTTTGCATAACATCAAAGGAAGTCTGCTACTAATGGAAATAGCACTCATTTTGGCACCAAAGTACTCCATATGAGGTTATAAAGTGCAGGCAGAAACAGCAGAAAATGATAGACTTCCCAGATAGAAAGTTAATCGTTTAGGAAATGTGAATCTGGTGGAAATGAGACCTCAACAGTTCTGTATCTCATGGAAACTCTGATTTCATATCACAGTATCACAGTATGCTTAAGGTTGGAAGGGACCACTGGAGGCCATCTAGTCCAACATCCCTGCTCAAGGAGGTCCCCTAGAGCACGGTGCTCAGGACTATCCGGACATATCTGTCATCTGCACCTCACATAATTCATGCCTATTAAAATAGTGTTCCTTGGAACAGCTGCAGATAAAACACATTAGGTGACTGATATAAGGAGACTGGGGACTTGTTGAAACAAGTGGAGTCTAAAGAAATTTGTGTAGCACAAATACATTTATAATAAGATGATTTGTGTAGCAGGGGTATACATGTTATAAGACGGTACATTCTCATCTTTCTCGCAGAAAGTGGGTTGAGGTCATGAGGGTTCATAGCCACTGCAACTGCTAGGCCTCTGTGAGGGTTATGATTCAGCTGTACACTTTTTTTTCTACCTGCTCATCTGCCACCACAGAGACAATTGTGCCAGGTTTTTACAGAACATGTAGTTGTTTGTACAGTTTTGTATCCATCTAATCTAATGCATTTCTAATGAACTCTTCACTGTAAAATTGGTACTTTCTTGAATATGAAAAGAATAAATCCTTGGAATCCCCACCTGCTTTTCAGACTAAACAGAGACCATGTGCATTATATATTTGTATTCATGAATATTTAATCATATTTGTTCTTGTATTGATTTTGTATGATGCCTTTGGGTGTTCCCTAGCAGGACTCCCTATGTAAACTCAAGAAAGTGACTTACAGGGGGGCAAGGCTGGAGAAATCCATAAACATGTATTTAAATAAGTAAAGGGTATAGTCAGTCTGTCAACATTTCATTTCCTTGGCATGCTTTCATTCTGTTTCAAAATCTGAATGTTAACCAAATAGTAGAGTTCTCTTTTTCATATTCTTGGACAGTCTGATCTACTCATAAAGATATTTAATGTGCTACATTGCATAAAATTCACATTTTTCTTACTATTTTAAATCCTATTTTCCCAGGCTATGCAGTAGTTTTTTGCTTTTTTTTTTCCTTATTCATTCATCTCTTACTTTTATTGAGCGTTAATCTCGTAAGTTTTAACAGCTCTCTGTACAACAGCAGGTACCATAGACTCTCAGTTTTCTTGGCTAGAATGGGGGATTGAAGAAAAGCCTCTTCCACCACAGTACTGAGATAAATTTATGTAGCTAACTCTGTGTTATGCTTTCACTTGGAATGTTAGCTTATATTCATATCTTTATTTTATATAAAATAATCCAATATATTCCTATCTGTGAAAAATATTTTTGAAACATACAATATTATATATAGGTGTGAGATCACAAGATATATTGGGTCCTCCATGTTGTGTGAATACTGGCAGTGAACTGATATATGACCATTTTGTTTCCTTTGGTTTACACGGAGCCTCTGCCAATGTGATGGGTGGATTCAGCAAATCATTTTAACAAATGGTAAAATGGAGGTTTGTGCTCTGGTGTCCCTCTATGTGATGAGTGCTTAGCTCTGTCTCAGCATCATATAACAGATGCTATAGAAACAGCTGGCAAGAAAGAATGAGTGAAACAAAGCATCATTGCAATGTTATATAGCACCTTCTTGGTTAGTAGAGGCCAAACGTACACAGAAAATGTGGCCATCAAGACTAGGGCAGTGATTGCCCCCGTGTACTCGGCACCGGTGAGGCCACAGCTCAAATCCTGTGTCCAGTTCTGGTCCCCTGTCTTGGTGTGAAAGACAGGTGTCTGCTACAGAAGGCAGGAGCCTCCCTTGGAATGGAAAATGTAAGCCCCTTCCCTCCAAATTATTATAATTTTGAAATTAAGGGGCTTTCAGGCAAAGATATGAGAAATGGGACTAACAGTTCTTTACTAGCATATATAACAAAGCAATAATACAGAAATACTGGCTTAACCTGACAGACTCATGATACGACTTGACATCCTGTCGGGCACGGTGGTGGTAGCAGTCTGATTAAGTGGTGGCTGTAGTCCTTTTGAGGTGATAGATATGGTTCTGTTGAGGTGGTGATCCTGTAGAAGGGTCTGGTCATCCTCTGAAGGTCCAGTGGTGTTTATGTAGCTCTTGTCCTCTGGGAATCCAGTAGGTAAGGGCTGAGTGTGGTGTTCCAAATCTCAGATTATATTCAGGTAGGAATGCTTAGTTCGTCCCCCTGGGCGGAGCGTCTCACAATGAGGTGATGTAATTTTATGACTCATGCAGTGAGGTTAGACGGCCCATTAACAGAAGATACCCGCTGGAGGGAGTTACCAGGGATGTGTCATCGAAGAGATAAAGAACATTGCCCCACCTGGTTTTAACAGCTGATGATAGAATACATACTTTTGGTTACATTTTACGCTGTAACCTAAGACAGCCAGTCACTGCAAGAAGGACATTGAGGTGCTGGAGCATGTCCAGAGAAGGGCAACAGGGCTGGGGAAGGGTCTGGAGCACAAGTCTGATGAGGAGCAGCTGAGGGGGTGTTTAGGCCTGGAGAAAAGGAGGCTCAGGGGGACCTTCTCACTCTCTACAGCTGCCTGGCAGGAGGAGGGTAGTGCCAGGTGGGGCTTCAGCTTTTCTCCCAGGTAACCAGCAACAGGACAAGGAATGGCCTCCAATGCACCAGAGGAGGTTAAGGCTGGACATCAGGAAGAATTTCTTCAATGAACAAGCAGTTAGGCAGTGGAGCAGACTGTCCAGGGAGGTGGTGAAATCACCCTCCCTGGAAGTATTCAAGGAATGACTGGATGTGGCAGTCAGTGCTCTGGTCTGGTTGGCAAGGCGGTGATCGGTCAAAGGTTGGACTTGATGATCTTGGAGGTGTTTTCCAGCCTAATTGGTTCAGTGATTTCTAGCAGATGTATTTAAGAACAAACTCAGATGAGACTCAAAGGGGACAGCTCCTCCAGCTCCACTGCTTGATAATGGAAGTGATGGAAATTATTTTTAGAGGTTTGAGCTGTCAGAGGTGTCATCAGCTACCATATACACAATCTTCTCAAGAAGCATACCTAAAAATCTCTGAATTCAGCCTTCTTTGCAAAGACGTTCTGTGCTACCTTACTTGTTGCAAAGATTAACAGCCTACTTTTTCTTCTTGGGATGAAAGATAATAGTCTTCACTACTGAAGAAAAGTATGGAATATTTGGAAAAACACAGGATTGCTTGTTTTTGCATCTTGCCTAAACTAATATTACTGTGATAGTTTTTCAATTACATATTCAGAAGAAAGACAAAAATAATCAGAATCATTCTAAACACTGAGGAAATCTGTTCAACTCTTTTTTCTAGAATAATCTGCTGACAAACATCACGTTTTCTACAATGAATAGAAAATGATTCAGTACAAGTCACATGAGTTTGAACACCAATAACCAACAACTATCTTCATTCCCAAATTCTTTCAGACCTTCCTTACCCTTGAAATCTGTTTCCTAACTATAGTTTTGACAAGCAGAATTTGATACTACAGTATATTTTTTGTTGAAACAGTGTCAGTTTTACTGAATTTCCTGGGCCTAGTGTTGTATTTGTATCTAACAGTTGATGAGGCAACTGTAGAGAAGTACAAATTTTCTTAGGTAGCCATAAGAACCATATCCCTTGTTTAAAATAAATTTTTTTCCTGGGCTGTGTTTGGAATGAGCTATCTTTGGACTACTACTTCACATTATGCTGCCTCTAGAAGGTTAAACAAGAGTCACAGCTTATGACTTACACCCGCAACCTCTCCTCAGACTCAGCTATGATCCCTGAACATCCAGTCAACTCCTGAATTCTGATGATTTCTAAGTATGAGGCTACACACAGCAGCTAAAGCATCTGGTGCCTATTTTAATCCTATATGTAGCTAAGACAAAAATTTTCCTTACCTCCTTGGATGCCCATCATCTCCACCATTTACTTAATGAAATTTCATTAGAGAATTTGAATCATTCCTTTCTTGTTTCTTTTCCTTTCTTGTTTCCCTGATGATAGACTGAGCACTGTCCTTAAATTCAGATCATGAATATATTATTATTTACCATAGCAAAACTCCATTTTTATTTTGAAATTTCAATGTTTAAACTGTAAATGAGACTCCCCAGAAAAGCTGGGAAGAATGTTTCCTAAGTACTTTGTGCAGCACTAAATCCAGTGGGCACAGATTGTCATCAGCTGATATCAGTGAAAGACTTGGTACATAAAAACTGACTCGGTGCATAATATTTGCAAGGTCGGGGCCTTACATCTGAAAGGTTCATGCAGATGTAGGATTGTGAAACTCTACTCATTATTTTCCTGAGAAGCTGAAATATGTTCACCTTTTACAATGTATTTAAACTTCATTAAAAATCAAGTGTTGTGAGCAATAGCGTAGGAAGCACTCCTGCTTTGGCAGGGAGACTAGGAAAATAATCTAATAGGCTTTCTTCCTCAGTAATATCTGTGATTCTGTTAACTTTGATAATGTGGCTAATTATATAATTTTAAATTAATTAAACCTGTAAACACTTCCTTTTCAAAGTACATAAGTACTCTCTGACAAATTAAACAGTCTACTGATAATAGAAAATGAACCAAGTAAAATCTACTCTTATATGTTTTGTTCAATAATTTTATCAGCATTTCTTAAAATCAGACCAAAATTAATGAAAATTTCAGGTTTTTAAAAGAAGAACACTTTTTTTTCTGTTTCTGAAGATTGGGAAGGTTTTGCCTGTAGAAGAGGTATTGATGCCTCAAAAAAAATCATTTTTAGTTTAGATGTCATCACAGTATCTCAAAATCTAACACAGTATATCATAATCTACAAGAACAGAGCAGATAATTTCCCTAAGAATTACAACTAGAGAGAAAGCAAAGTTCCTTCCTAGAGAGAGAATTGTAAATGAAGTCTACCTGGGATGGATTTAGATAGATATTATTACCCAGAAAATTCTTATCTTTAGCCTCTTAGAAAGAAATATCTGCTCATATCTTCCCATAGCCTTCTTGGTGCTGAAAGAGACAGAGAATAAATAGGGTGCTTTAAGAAGCCCATACCATTTTCTTTACCATTTACACTACCTTCAAGACAACTCTAATGTAGGTTAAAATATGATAAGTGTTGAAATCCAGATGATTTGTAGGAAAGTCAGTTTCCTGAAGCTGACAGCATTTTGGGTATTAGTTTATAACTCATATTTTGTTTGCTTATTTATTGTTTGTCTTCTCTTGATACTTATATTGATTAAAGGTGATTTTATCTTTTAAAACTATCCAAAAGGGTATTTTTTGTATAAATATGTGAAATATTTCCTAATCTTTTTAATCAATAAAATGTATCCTCTAGAGTTTATTTATGATTTTATTTCACAATATAATTTTAAGGAAATTTCTATTCACTCTAACTTTGTGTAGAGTAACACACTTCTTGATAATGAATATCATACATCTCACTATTCTAAAACTTCAAAGGCTTCACAATGACTGTCAGTACTAAATATTTTAAATACAGAATCACAGAATGGTGAGGCAGGAAGGCAGCTTCAACCCTGTGTTCAGAGCAGGGTCAGCCAGTCAGGTTGCTAAGGATGGAGAGTCAAGAATTTTTCTGAGGACCCAGCTACAGTGTTGGACCACGCTCACAGTAAATGTTGTTCTTTATTTAAGATGGAATTTTAAATTTCTAGCTAGAGAGTTGCCAAACTGTTTTTCCCTCCCCAGGGGCATGACTTTGTGCTTCCCTTTGTTGAATACCACAAGGCTCCCATCAGACCACTTCTCCAGCCTCTAAAAATCCCTCTGAATTATAACACAACCTTTGATTGTATCAACCACTCTTCCCAGTTTTATACAACCTGGAAACCAGCTAAGTAAAGACTCTTTCCTGTCATCCTGGTTACCAAAGGCATTAAACAGGATTGAGTCTGGTATTAACCGCTGGGGTACGTTACCAGGGACCACCTTCCAGCTTCTCTTTGCGCTGCTTATCAAAGGCAATTTTCAGTCGACCTTGGGGTCCACTTCTGTAGCCCATGCTTCATCAGACTTCCTGTGAGAGTATTATGGAAAACAATATCAAAAGCCTTACCAAGGTGAAGATAAATAACATTCACTTCTCCCACCTCATGCACCAAACCTGTGATCTCATTATAGAAACCTATCAGGTTTTTCATGCATGATTTTCCCTTCATAAATCCAATCTGACTATTCCCAGTCACCTTCTTGTCCTTTGTGTGTTTGCAAATGGTTACTAGGATTATTTGCTACATCCCCTTCCTGAGGACTGAGGTGAGGTTACTTGCCTGCAGCTCCCTGGCCCTGCCCTTGAAGATGGAGGTGATATTTTCTTTCTTCCAGTCTTCATCAACTTCCCTGGATTGCCATAGTCTTCTGCAGATAACTGGGAGTGGCCTCAGTGTCATTGCCCTCAGCACTTGTGAGTGCATCCCAATAGGTTTGAGAGACTTGGGTATGTTCAGCCAGTTTAAATGGTCCCTAATTTCATCCTCCTCTAGAGGCAGTAAGCACTCCTTGCTCCAGACTTTCCCACAAGTCTCAGGGCCTGGGATTCATGAAGAAATTATGGAGTGGCATAGCCTTTTCCATGTCCTTTATCACTAGGAGACTGCCCCATTCAGCTCTAGGTCCTTTTCTTGCTGTTGTACCTACAGATTCAGGGGATACAGATAACAAAACAGTAGCCAAGGGTTAATTTGAGCCATGTGCACACCTAACCCCGGTGCTGGTGAAGGTCTGACTCAAGTCATGTTTGGGAGACACTGACAGCTGTAGTCAGGGTGCAGGTATGACCATGAGCCCATTTCCTCACTCCATAAACAGTGGAGAGCCCAGGACACACTGAGCTATCCTGCATGGGATATGCGGCAGGATCTACCCTGGAGTAGGGATACCTCTAAAGGTTGTTGCTCAAGGTTTAGAGATTCCTTACCTAATCAGACACCCAATAAGTGAATTGGGAATGAGTACACTGAAACTTTGAAATCTTAGCTAAGTGCTATAAGAGCTTGATTGCGCACGGATAGTCCTTTTGACATAAACCACTGACCAAGTTCGGAAGTAAATCTGGATCCAGCTGCACCTAAACTCTCCTCTGAGGAGATTAGAATGCAAGGAGGTCCTTTCTGAACCTTGTGACTCAAAAGGAGGGTCTTCCTGATAGTTTTGTCTGACTCCGTCCTTTCTACAGCAAATAATCCAGTGTACCTTGTCATCAGAACTTGTTAAGGCCCTGCCACATTTACCATCAACTTTGTTAAATTTCTGTTTTATATCAATAAACATATTGCTGCTTATCTCTTACCAGTGAAGTGCATCACTCCATCCAAGACACTCCCACAGTCCCAAGCCTGCAGGATGCATCCTCTGTCAGAGCTGGGTTGAGACCTGTCTCCCAACACGTCAGGTTGCAACTGGCTTCCTCTGTTAGGAACACAAAGCATTTTAAAGAACTGGTTTAAAGTATGGTTTGCTTGGATGTGGTGTAAAAAGCTACTTCAGGTGTTAGCTCTTACAAAAAAACCAAAAATCAACCAGTAATTCACTTTTTCATACTAGTTCAAGCTGCCTTGTATTCTAAGTCTTAGCCATACTTTTATAACGCTTCAGCAATGTGGCTTCACAACTGCTTGCCATTTTCATTCTAGTTCTCCACTAACACGTTTTATTAGAAATATTTCAAAAGCAGTAGCAGAAAGAGGTCAGGACCTGTTATTTTTTCTATAACGATGTTATGACAGAAATTAAAACAAAATCTAAAGTAAAACAAAATCAAGGCTAACTCCCAAGTGTGCCACAGAACTGGATATATATCCAATTTAAAAATGTTTCTGGAAGAAAATAATTCCTTTATTGAACAGTTTGAACTTGCCAAAATTATGTCTGATTGCAAAAATAGAGGAGAAAGACAAAATAAAAAATACACTGTCTGCTTGCTATTCCCCTTTCATATGACTGTGGTTGAACCTTACAACATGCTGTGGCACACTTTTACACCTAAGCAATTTTTGCAAAATGCAAATGATCTAATTAGAGAAAAATCTACAAAACCACATTATTGAAGATAAGGGGGAAATACTTTCAAATTAATATATTCTCAAGCTCTTAAGTTTTTTATTCCACCTATAAAACTAAATATAACTTTGCCATAATCACTTGTTATCACAGATCAAAGGACAGCTTACTTGTAAACTTACTGTCTTGAATTAGCAAAATGTCCAAAGTATTTTGGACCAAAATGCAGTCTTTATTATAAAAGTTATATTATTTGCTCATTAATCTTCCTCTAGATAACTTTTATTGTCCTGAAAGAAATTATCTTTATGTAATAACTTCTTTTACTATTTACACACTCTGATTTAATCTTTTGATCATGCATGAAATTACTTTGTCCTCACTGCTAAAAAGAGGATGATACCCAAACCACTGTAAACCTCAAAGAAGATGACATTATTTTTTTTTTAAATTTGGATTTAAGGTTTTATTTTGATATTTATTTTTCCACTTTTGTTAGTGAACTATATTTTAATAGCATTTTCTGACTAGCTCTGGGATTTTAAAAAGTGCATTTTAATTGCATTTAAGTTGTTTTACTACTCAGGCTATTTCAAGTAAAACTGCTTTGCAAGCTTTTTTGATTCCTGTCTTCCGCCACTATTCATTTTACTTCCTTTTAATATTTCGTGACTAAATAGAACATCCTTCTCTTGCCAAGCATAGTGAAAACAGCAGGACCCTATAATGGTGTTTGCAAGACCCATGTGACACATGTATCTATTTTTGCTTGTTTCTTCTCACACTATTTTTCTTTCTCCTCAAGATAGCTCTTAATCCTCCTAAACTGCATATATCTCCTGCAGTACCAGATGGCCTTGATAAAAGTAATCTTTGGGTGGTCAAGTAATAGGAGAGATTTTATAATGTCTCTTTGAAGGCCGTACATTCTGTCCAAAATTTCTCTGACAAATCCTATGTATCACTTGTTCATATATAACTGTTATGTTTGTCACCAAGGTATTTCATTAAACCATCCTGATAAGCCTTAAACAATGTTGTTCATTCTTCTGTGTTTTATCTTTACTCAGCATTTTCTTGCTTTATATAATTCCAGACTTGGATGTGTGTTATTTGAGGTTCTTTTAGTAATTACTTCATACTGGAAGGCTCACACCTTGTGCATTGGGTTTCTGCTGTTCTATACTGGGTCCTGTTGATTTTAGTGTCTTTTGCAGATATATTTCCTTTCTCAAATTGTTATGTTCTTTTCCTCATGCAATGTTATGTTCCTTCTGGCTTTCGCTCTTGTTCTGATTTGGTGTAAGTATTTCTCTGGTGTTAGTTCTCTCCAGCCTTTTTTCTTCCTTTGAATGCTCAAGGGAGAGTTCAGGTAAATAACCTGCAGTAACAGTCACTTACTACCAATAAATTATCCCTAATGTCTCTTAAAGGGTTATCCACTACAAGAGACTGCCTTCCTCCCTAGTATTTTTGCAGTAATAATACTTCATTCTTGGCTTCACACTTCCCTAAAAGTATTTTTTCATTCCTTTGGCCTCATTCTATAAACTCCCCATCTTTTCCTGTGCTTGAAGCGTTCTGTGTTTTATGTTTCACACTTTATTCTTTTTCTATTAAAATGGTACCCTTGCACTTCAGTAATACATTTTATGTGAAGACCTATATGCTTAATAATAACTAATGAGTTAAGCTCTGTTATGGAAATTGCATATGCCAGCCACTGGAACAGGGTTTGTCTCTACATTTCTGCATAAGCCAAAAGACAGATTCCTTTATGAAAGTACTTTTCATTAATAGCACCATAGCTCGAGTCAGATGCTTTCAAAGAGGGATCCCATACAAAAAATCCCCGGGCAATTATATCCTCACAATCTGAGTTCTCCACCCCAAATGTAAAATTTTTGACCAATTATAATAGTGAGGTCCAGGGTCCCCTTGCTTTTTATCCATTTGATTTGTTTCCTGTTTGATTACTAAGCAGTTGCTAAGTGGTTGTCTGCTTACAAAATATCACATCCCCTCAGGTCAGCTTCTCTAGTTAGTTATTCAGCATGTTGGAATACTGTTGTTACAGTTCATATACCACAATCTACAGGCTTTGCCTACTCCAGCTACTGATGTTTAAGCTGCTGGCTTTGTCTGCTCTAGCTATTATTAATCTTTAACCTGCTAGCTCTAGGTTTCAATTAACTTTTTCTACAACAGCTCTCAGTATATCTAAGTAATGCCTGTAATTTCTATATTAGAGGAAACTGAGGCACTGGAGCCAACTCACTTCTAGGAGATAAATACGAAGTCTCAGTCAAGCTATAAGAAATGTAATTTTGTTCCCTGGGGTTTTTTGGGGGGTTAATTTCTCGGGTTTTTTTTACTGGTCTGCTTACCACAACATGCTTCTCCTACAAATAAGGTTTGAATTTAATTACTATTTCCTATTCATTCACTGATAGTAGTCCCTATGATTAATATATATTTTGCCATTTAGCCTTGCAAACCCAGCAGAAAAGAAGGAGAACATATACATAAAAGCTCTTTCAAGCTCTTTGTATTGTGACCGTCCTCATATTCAGTATAGTAGCACATCTAGTACAAGATACTCTTCTGGGTATATACTGTGTTTATACATTTTTTTAATAAACTAAAAATTAAAATTTAGAAGTAATAATTGATATAGTATTCCCTTCTGTACATGTCTGTTACACTGGAATTTTAAATTTTGTGATGACAATTACATTTCAAGGCTGTATTGTAGGCATGTGCGGCACTATCAGGTTGACATTCTGCTGGTTACCCCTTAAAATGCTTGTTTTGATGATATCTCTAATATAAAAGTTTCTGAGTAGAGACTACCTTACTAAAACATTAATTAAACTGACAACCTTACACTAATATGAATGTTATAGCCTTGCAGTAATATATAGGTCATTCAAACTTTTTAATTGCTACGTTTGGTGCTGTGTAATGCAATTTTGTGCTTCTTATGCTAGGTGTTCGTGCTTGTTTTGATGGGGATAGAGATTTTTTTTTTCCAAATTAGCTTTTATGATTTGGATTGTGCTCAAAACTGTTGACACAGGGTTGTTTAGCTACTGCTTCTGCACAGTGATAAGGCTGGGGGCACACTAGAAGTTGAGAGGGGACACAGCCAGGACAGCTGACCCCAGTGACCAGTGGGATATTCCAGACTATATGGTGTCCCACTCAGTGTATAAAGTCAGGGAACGGTGGAGGAAGAGGATTACATATTTGGAGAGACGGCGTTTTTCTTCCCAAGTCACCATTAGGTATGATGGGAGCATGCTCTCCTGGGGATGACTGAACACCTGCCTGCCCTTGGGAAGTGGGGAATGAATTCCTTGTTTTGCTTTGCTTGTAAGCGTGACTTTTGCTTTCTCTATTAAACCACTTTTTTCTCAACTCACCAGTTTTCTCACTTTTGCTCTACAGATTCTGCCCCCTCATTCCACTGGGGGAAAGTGTACGGGTGACTATGTGGGGTGTAGTTGCTGGCTGGGGTTAAAGACAGTCCTTTTTTGGCACACAGTATGGAGCTCAAAGATTTCGAGATAACAACAGATTTGATTGAAATGTGCCAGATCAAATACAGAACTGTCATTGCTGCTTAGCTTTTAATTGACAGGCTCTTGTGCCTGCCATGGGGCTTGCTCACCTTGCTGTATATTTTAGTCTAATTCTCATTAGTGGCTCTGCTCTTATTTTGCTGCTTGCTGTGGTGCTCTACCGCTTCTCATCTTACTCTGGGAACATTTTGGTAGTAGCAGTGGCCATGCATCTGGCTGGCGCATGGCCATGGCCTTGTCACTGCTTCTGTGCTGCTGCACTGGGCAGGCTGGAACTCCAGCGTGAAGTCCAGAGCACGGTGACCTGTGGATGAGCAGGACACCCTGAAACAACTGTGGCTGTGAATAAGAACACAATAAAGCAGGTGTATCTCCAAGTGTCTGTGCCAGTTATAGCTCTGCAGAGCAGCTATAGCTCTGGAGAGACTGTGGCTCACTGATAAGGCTCCACTTGGAGTGAGTACACCCCTAAGGGACTGCAGTTTCCAGGTAAGTCCAAGCTGAAGAGAGTAAAAAGGAGGAATTTAATTCCAATGTTGAACCCTATGGTCTGGTCCAAAGGGAACAGGGTGGAGATGGTAATGAAAATGCCTTTAAATTGTTGCAATCCAGGTTTTGACTTGCATGTTATGGAAATTACACTTAGGCAGGAGCTCCTTGTTGCTAGCCAGGCTGGGAGCAAGGGGAGGAGTGCATTGCAACTTTAAACACTATAACCCAGCTCCAAAGAACCAGGGGTGGAGATTGTAATGGCTATACCTTTAAATTGTTGTGAGCCATGATTTGAGTTGCTTGTTACAGGAATTATTTTAGCAGAGACCACCTGAACAAGTGGAGGACAAGTCTTACAAGAAGCAGTGCAAGTGCAGCAGTGACCGGACCTGAGCTGACCTGACTTTTGTGTCCAAAGGTGTCTTATAGCAAATTTCCCTTTAGGTATCTACAGCAAATTTGAATCACTATCCTCTTTTTATTGTCACTTATTGACCAATGGAGATTTTACCCAATATGTACCTTTTTTCCCAAGATCCTTCAGATCTCTCCATGTATTCACAAATGCCAGTTCTACCCAATTAGGAAACATGATTCTACTTCCTGCCAATTCAGTGATGTCTTTGGAGAGCCATACTTCCCTGCTGTAATGGAGTCAATGCCTTTTTCCACATCAGAAACAGTACAAGGAGCAAATATGAAATACTGCATTTACAAATCTTAACTGGTCTTCTCAGTGATATAGTTTATTTTTTTATTTGCCTGAGAAAAATGCCCTTCAGTTTTGGCAACAAATACTGCTCTTTCAAAATTGTTTATATTAAAATGTGTCCTTTAGAGAAGTAAGTGAAGGAAAGACAAGAAAAACAAGTTAATGTTTGTGTGAGTTCTCATGACCAAAGCCTCACTGTGGCACATCATGACATAAAAGACCAAACAAGTAACAACCCCTGACACAAGGTGTTTATGACTAGCAAATATCATAGAGGCTTGATTTTGTCGTCCTTATGGATTAAGAGTCTGATCAAAATCCACATAAGTATAACCCTACTTCAAGATGAATCAGAGCAGCAAAATGTAACTTAGCTCTTTCATTTTCAGACAAAGACCTTCTGAAAAGACGACAATGAAAGGAGAAGCAAATGCTCTTGTGAAGAGATATCTAATTTTAGTGGTGTATCTGACTGAATAGTCATTTCTAACTACTAATTGAATAGCTGGATTCAGCTTAAGTAATAGGAACTGGGGTCCTCAATGCAGGATTATGGTATCCCCAGCTGTAGATGCATACAAAGGATGTGAATTGCACACACATAATACGTTTTATTGGTGTATACTTACATAGTGTAGGCTTAAACATGTGCAAATACATTAAAAATTGAATGTGAAGTCTGCAAAAAGAAGGGGAGAAACAGAAGTTGCAAGGCTTAGTCCTCATATTCCCATCTATATTAACTTGCTATATTCCCCTGAACTTGAAAGGTAAATAGTAATAAAGAGTATCTGCTACAAAACCAAAGAAAAATACAAGATCCTATGGAACAGAAAAAGAAATATGAACGATGAAAGATAAAAGAACTTATTAATCTTTAATCATGTTGTCTAGGTTTGAAAGACAGGTGTCTTCTAAGGAAGGCAGGAGCGACCTACAGCGACCGCAGCCTGTCCTTCCCCTCCGAACGCCGGAAGAAAGAAGAAGAATAGGCACTGTATCCAACCCCTTTTCTCAGTTCAAAATCTCACGGCATCTTCCTCCCTCACCAGAGAAGAAAAAAAGTAAAAGACGACAAACTGGCCTCCCCCTCCCATGGCCATGTCCTTTGTCTTCCTTAAGCACTCATCAGTTGTCCCTTAGCATGGGAAAAAATTCTTTAGGAGGGAAAGAAAGGAACAAACAAACAAACAACTCCTAAAAACCCCCAACACATGTCCATTCTGAAAGAGTCAATACTTCCAGATGCTGGAGTCTTCCCCTTGTTCACTAAACATATTAACAATTTTCTTAAGGACAACATAGCAAATCAAAACCCAAGCAAGGTATGTAATCCATAGCTAAGTTTTAGCGTGAGTATAGAGTTTACACAGTAAGCATAGATCTGATTGCAACCTTTGTTGCAGAAAATAGTTCAAGTTCTCTTATTGTGCCTGGGTTAGTTTCTTGAGCAAGAATCTCATGCCATCGGATTCTCTGCCAGACCAGGTCAGGCATTCCCTAAGGACACTGATCTTGATGAGGTTTTCCCATTCTTGAATTAGGAATGGTTTTTTTTGCACTGTGCTTCTTTGAGGATGGATCGTCATATCTGGTAGATTCAAAGGTACAGACACATTATTATAATTTTCTTCCAGTTGGTTTGCACCAGTGTCTCTCCTGTTATGATTATCTTTTCTGATTAAAAAAAAAAAAAAAAGGGAGGCTTAATCCCTCAACTTCTCTATGTGTATCTTTGATCAAAACTAACTGTTCCTGAAAACTCCTTTTCCTTTTAGTGAGGGTACAGCAGCCTTAGTAAAAATGCTTGATTTATGTTCTTTCTTTTGAGAAGTAGGACAGTATGAAAGAAATTCTTCTATTACAATATGTACTTAAAATGAATAATTCTGTCCTGTAACAAACACAAAAGAGTATCTAAATGCCTTGTCTTTTCTTCCCCTCACTACTGTATACACTTTTTCTGACACCAACTTCCATTCAGAATTTTTACTGCCAAAAAGGAAATTAAAAAACCAGTGGTCTTCATGGAGTGCAGTTTCCCTTTCAGCCAGTGAACACTTTGCTGCTTTTAATATTTTCAAGCCTTTGGCAACCATCTGCTTTGTTTGTGTGTTAAAGCCTAAGATAATTGTAAGAAATAAACATTCAGCGCCTATTTCAGGGAATTCAACAGATCATTCCTATAACTGATAATCAAAGTGTCCTTGAAACAGAGTGCAAAAATAATGTGTGATGGAAAACATTGGAGTGAATGACAAGGGAACCTTCCTGGAAATGACCACAGCAGTTACAGGTCCGCTTTTCTTATTCGGGCGTTTGATAGTAAACATCTTGCAGCAGTTTCTTTTTCTCTTTCTCACCCCCCCAATCTGGGATTTGATTAAATTTATTGCTTTATGTTTCATTACTCTCCTGGATTAGAGGAATATAGCAGAGCAGTAGAGTTACTCACATATGTGCTGGTATGGGTAGTTAACTTCAATTACAGGGCATGCAGTTTTTGATGAGCAGGCCAGGCACAAACAGAGGAATTTGGTTTTAATGGGCTATTTTATGTTTTCTTCTTGTTTCTTTCTCTCCAGAGAATAAAACTATCCTTGCAAATTTAACCACAATTTCTAGGCTGGAAGCTGAAGCAAAAAAGAACTACTTTTATTGGAGTATTCCTCAGCAGAAAGGTAGTAAGGAACAAATTACAGCACACTACAGGCAAACTGAATTCTCCTAAACCTGTTCACTGCATAAATGTGTCACTTTTTTTATTCAAATCTTCTTTTTTTTTACTTTATATTAATTAATATTCTGTGAACTTAGATAAGCACCCATTTGCACAAATCTCAGCAGGTTAATGGGCCATTTAACAAGACAGGCACAAGCATATAGGGTTGGTTCCAGCTTTTCCATAGGCCAATACGAATTTTTTTGGCCAGTGTGTGTATATTATAATTTTTTTATAGGTGTAAGGCTTCTAATGGATATTGTTAATTGAAATGAACTGTTGTTATTTCAATTTTATGTCTTTTACAGTGAAACATCATTCTTAAGTCAATTTTTTGGGCAAAGCTAATCCAAAGTAAAATGTTCGCTAATAGTTTCACTTTCCCCCTCTTTAATTTGTCAGTTACCAAAAGTTTTTTCTCTTTTAAAGAATTAAAAAATACCCTCAGACTTAGTTGGAATTTAAAAAAAAAACAGACTCTCACTGTATAGTTGAAAAAAGTAATTTGCTGTGATAGTAGATCTTCATATCATTAAAGAACTCATTCATAAAGGTACCAAAAACTTATCATAAAAAGAAAGTATCCATACTCTTATGAGACACAAATAAAATAATAGTTTTAGAATGGCAGCAAGAATCAGAAACCTAGAGATGAAGACAGAAATCAAGTTTAAGACTTAAATTATGAGAAAAGAATAAATAGAAACAGACTGATGATAATATATCATTACCTCAAATACATCAAATTTGATCCAGTTGAAGCTACTGTCAAGATATCTTTTGATCTCAAGAATTCCTCTCTGTGAATATGACTGTGGATGTTAGCGCACTGATGTCTTGTGAATTTATTTTTTGTTTTTCATCAAAAATAGTGTCCAGTGTCCTTCTTGCACATTATATGAAAGCAGAAACAGACTATAACAGATTATTTCACCTTATGATATTTGAAACTGAGGAGACTGCCATGTTCTAGCATTCAAACGGACAAGAGGATGAAATTTTGTCTTTGACCAGAACTCTGCAGTGCTTGGTCATTCTGGTTTTTAAACTATTGCTCCCCCAGGTAACCTCTAAGTAATCATAACTTAATCATCAGGTAATCACTACTTATGCTCTTTGGTTTAGATAGTACTATTTTATCATTAAACATACCTTTAATTTTTCATAGACCAGTTTTCAGCTGCAGATACTTTCAGACAATAGAAAGCATATTGTCCCTGTACTGCTTAATACACACGTTTTGAAGGAAGGCAGTATAAATGACACCATGATACCATTTCTGTGTTGTAGAATAATGAATGAATAAAAATAATTCTTTCTTGCACAATTTTCTAAAACTAGTTGGCATAAAGTTTTGCTGAAGAAGGAAATTTAAGAAGATTTTTTAAATGAATATATCTTTCCTGTAAACAAAAATATTGGCAAAAATCAGCTTTTTTTTTTTTTTTTTAATATTAGACATATGTCAGACTATCTACTGCTAGTTTGGAGGTTTTTTTGAGCCATTTATTGAGTTGGGCATTGGTTCATAAATAGAAGAACTAAAGTGACAAATTTGCTGTTCTGCTTTAAAAATTCTGATGTTCCTACATCAAACAATATTTTAGATGTTTCTAAATTCACTAATTTTTAAAAGAATTAGGAAAAAACCAACAAAACCTTCAAAATGCTTCTACCTAATGCAGAGTACAGCAGCTGTTACTTATAACTGAATAAAATTCATTGAATCACTTTCTTGTATTTGCTACTCAGGAATATAGCAGGCCTTCTGTAGCCTTCATAAAGCTCTGAGTAATCTAATTTAACTTTGAAATTATTGGTTTTTAAGTAGAAAAGGGAAGACTACAAGACCTTCAGAAGTCCTTTGCAACCTACCTGGTTTATGGCTTCCATGATCTGCAACTGCCTTTCAAGCAAATCCCAATGCTGCTGTCCAAGCTAGAAATGATGAAAAAAACACTTAAGGGGAATTATCTGATGAACAAGATCTAGACTATGGAACTCTGTTCTAGGACTAGAACTCATAAAACAGTCAACAACAATTAGAATCAAATGCAAAACCCATTTCCTTGGTTAGATGTTCAAGGATATCTCCTTCCTAAGTATGAACGTGCACATCCATCTGTTAGTCTTCAAGGAGAGGCGAATCTCCTCTGCTGGCAGAGGCTTTTCAAACACTAAGACAGCAAGTATTTATACTCAGTCATGGAAGAGTCATTGGCTTCTCAGTGTATAACTGGTAGAACACACAGGGAACTGAAATACTTGCTTTACTTGAATTGTAGTCTCTTAAGTGAAAATATTGCAGCTGTTCTGAACAGATACATAAAACCTTAATGTACTAAAGACCTTGATTCTCTATTTACTTTCATATCTTTGTAGAAATACTCTCTTTTCTAGATTAGTACTTTTTCTCTTTTCAAATGCTGATATTCTGTCATTTTGGTATTTAATCTGGTATAGCTATAAAACTATAGATGTACAACTTCACCCTTCAACTGATTACATAAATTATTTTAAACACTAAAGTAAAAAGACAAAAAAAGGAGAGTATCGGCATGGATTACTCTCCGTCTTCAAAAGACTCCTAAGGACTGAGGAGCCCTCATAGAATGACTGCTCTGTTAACTCTCAGGGAAAGGGTTATCTAGGAAAAGGCATCTCTCAACTGTGCAGATCTTATTCACTGAGAATAGGAAAAATGTTTGAAATCACATTGAACACCACAGGAGGTTTTATTTGATCACAGAAAGAAAAATCCAGATCTGTATTTTCAAATCCCATTTAGTCAACAATCAAAACACTGACCCAAAATAACTCCATCATGTACTGACAAAACAAGGGGAAATAGCTTCAAAATTAATTAGAGTAGGCTTAGACTAGACATTCAAAAAGAAAACATTACAGTAAGGTTTGTGAGATACTGGAACAGGTTTTCCAGAGAGGCTGTGGATGTCCTGTCTTTGGAAGTGTCCAAGCACAGGTTAACAGGGCTCTGAGCAACCTGGTCTAGTAAGTGGTGTCCTTGTCCGTGACAGGGGTGTGGGAAGGAGATGATCTTTAACATCCCTTCCAATCCCAGCCATTCTGTGATTCTATGATTCCAGGACTCCCAAGTAGAAATGCTGAAAGGAAGGACAATAAAATATTCAGGAAGGGTTCAGTGTCACTGTACCATATACTACTGTCAGGTTTGCCATTTTTGAGACAATGTAAATATATAGCATGTGAGAAACAGAAAGTTTGGCCTCAAGTCATATGCAGTATTAATGAGATTTTGGCAAATAAAGTTGAAATATTTATTGAAACACCTTGAAAAATGATAACATTGTGGCCAATTAAGTTTTCTAGAACTCTTTTTGTCTTTTCTTGTACTAAAGGTCTGCCCCAGCACGTGAACTGTAGCTGTACTGTGCATCACCATGACATCTTCTATACATGTCAGTTCCTCGAGCTTCCTCTCTGCTCTTGTAACAGAGAATAAGCACAAACTTCTTGCATCCTCAGGCCATCAGAAAGTTTTTTTAAAAGAGCATTCTCCAGTTCACTAGCCATGTTAGCACAGTGAATGATAACTGGAGGCAAAAAAATATTTTGAGTATCCAGCTAATGTGAAAGTCTGGTCAAAATATAATCTAAGAAGTATAAAAATAAAGAGTAAACATAGTCTGCAATCATATATAGTAGGTAAATTATATTTTTATGGGTATCTAAGGATGTTAAGGCAACAGAATTATAAGAGGTAAAATTAAAGGAAAATACCGAAAGAACAATTTGCAACTTTTAGTAAAAAAACAACAACAACAACAAAAAAACAAAAACAAAAAAACAACCAACCAACCAAACAAAAAACCACAAACAAACAAAAAAAACCAAACAAAAAACAAAAAAAGAGAAAATGGAAGAATAAAGCATAGAATTAAGGAATATAGAATAAGGTATGGATATCAATGGTCAAACCAGAGAGTATTTATCAGTTTTTATCAAAGAATCACCCTGAAAAGAGTTTTTTTTTTTGTGCAGTAAACATACATAACACAGATAAGGCTGATGACCCTACCTCTAAAAGTGAGCTGAACCACTACTTTGGTTAGAGACATCTCAAAAGAGCAAACAAAATTTACTGAATAAAGGTTCCAATACCTCACAAACTTATTTTACTCAAACTTATTTTACAAAAATAAGTAAAAAAACTTATTTTATTACTGGAGCTACAGACAGCCCAAACTGATTGTCACTTCTTTCAAGTGACATTTCTAATACATATTATCATTTGCCTAAATCAAAGAGTCATTCATTCCTGTTTATCAGTCCTTTTCTTTTTTTAAATAAATGTAAGTTTTCCTGGAGCTTATTAATAATTACTATTATTATTTAAATTCACCATGCATAAAAAATGCAATTCAAGACCATTTTTTATGACTGTTTGAAATTTCACAACAAGGATGCTATTAAGAAGAAAAAAGGGAAGAAATACTTTCATATTTCCCTTGCTTAAATGTTTTCAAGTGGATATTTAGTTGGCAATTAATGTAAATGAAAAACCAAGAACACCTCTTAAGTCCCTCTCTGTCTGCTATCTCTGGCATCATGGAAGTGACTTAATAGGAGGAAAGGTTCTTGAGGCAACCAGGATGCTGAGAGAAAGGAAAATATTATAGAAAGATTTAAAGAACACTTTTTGTCTCTTGCCCTGTCACTGGGGAGTGCTGAGAAGGTTCTGGCTTCATCTTTCCTGTCCTCTATCACATACTTTTACACACTGATAAAATCCCCACTGAACATTCTCTTTCTGGGCTGAATCCTTCCGGTTTTCTCAGCCTCCCCTTGTATATCAGATGCTCCAAGGCCTTAATTGCCCTTGTGGCCCTGTGCTGGACTCGCTCCAGTACCTCTCTCTTTCTCTCGTACTGGGGAACCCAGTGCTTCAAATGTGTCTCATTTACCATCTTTTCCAACAACATGGATACTCTCAAGTCAAAAAATAATTTTTGCTTCGGTAAGTACTCTGGGTCCAAAGTGGACAGTGCCACGGAGATTCTACTCTGTGTTTCCAAACCTCCTCAAAACATCTTGATCCCCTATAATTCTGTGAGCAGAGGGAGCAATCCAGTCCTAAATCAGTTTTGGTTGTGTTCTGCTGAGTTCCTAAATGTAAGAAACAAACTGAAAATCTTCAAGAAAAAAAATTAGCATTTTTATTAATCCCTTATGTAATATTTTCCTTTCTAACTCTCCTTCTGAAAAATATTGATCCTTCCCAACACTCCACCCTTTTTTTTCCCTGTGAAGTACAAGTCAGCACAGCACTGCATACAGTACACTGATTTCTCTTGCTTGTCAAAAACATAACTGATGATTTCCTCAGTGTTATTGGCACAGTTGTTGCAGAAAAAGGATTTCCTAGCTTGTTTCCCTGATAATCTTGCTTCTTTTGCAGTAATGTAAATATTCTGCAGCATCGTGCTTTGTCTATGATGAATGTCAGATTTTAAAACGTTCTTTTTGTTTTCAAAGAATGTATCTAGAACTCAGAGGCTTTTACTTATGAAGTTGTAAGAGAGAGACGATTTTGAAAATACCGTTAAATGCTGGATCCAAAGAAATTGCTGGAATGATGACCTGAAATTAATTCTGAGAATTGGTCTAATTTACTGTGCTTCTAGCTGTTCTGGGGCATAACTACCACTGTGGAATTGTCCAAATTTAAAGAGCCTGAATACATGCATGGACATCATGTGTGCCTGAAAACAGGAGCTGTATCACCTGGAAAATCTGTCTTCGAGGACATCATTTACAGCTACTTCAGCAGAAAGAGATCTTTATGCTTTCTCAGGCTCTGAGAAGGTTGAGGTGTGCTCCCATAAAAGAGTTAGGAAACGTTAGGCCTTCATATATTTTAAAGATTATTTTCCAGATAGATTTTCTCAAGTTTTCAGCTTTTTACACGTAGATCTATGGAAAAGGTTTCTTTGTGCAATAAAATTCCCAAAGGCAACCGCTCCCAAACAAACATTTTAAGGAAATTATTCATGCGATTTTAAAAATGTGTTCAAATTTTACCTCTGTTAAAGTTGGTGTAAAAATTCTCATTAAAAATGTATTATTCGCTCCTTGTTATTTAACTGTAACTACATCTACACTGAAGAAATTTAACCAAAAAAGGCATAAGCAAATGTGTTGCAAACACAACCATTATTATTTTAGATAAGTGTGATTTCAATACATTTCTCAGCAAGCTGTGTAAGTACTGTTGATTGTTTGCTTCCCTGTTTTAAGTTAGATATCTTTTAAGTGAGCTTTTCCTTGAGCAAAAAATTTTTAGTGTCCTACAAGATTTACTGCTCCATAACTACTGTTCTTGGTATACCAGACTCTGTTAATGCGGGTAATAAAAAAATTAAATCTTGAATGGCTGAAAAACTCTGGAAAACTATGTATCTTCTAAGAAAAATTTTATGCATCTGTGTACTTCGGATAACGTAGATTTGCTTAAAAATACAAGATTTTTCCCCTCCTTTTTAAGACAAATTTCTTAACACCCTGACATTTGCCAACTCAAATTGTTATTTATTAGAAAACATTCATTATTTACTTTGAAAATCTGAACAAGCAAGCAGTGAAAAAGGAATTTTCTGTTCTATGTAAGGATCTTGTAAGTTTAAAATTTTTACATAAAGACAATTTATACTTTTTCTGAGGTTATGGAAGACGTGGTATTGCAATCTGGTTTCAAAGTCAGTTGAAAGGTGACTATGGCAGTTGTTAAAAAAAACATTACCTCTGGGTGTAAAAATAATTCACTATAAATCATGACTTCATTTTCGTGCGTAGTAGTATGCTTAATTCCTCACCTTACTATGATTTATAACAGATATAGAAGGAGAATGAAAAAACCTTTTAGAAAGACAAGAAGAAAAGCAGGTGAGATTAGTAAATTGGGATCACCTCATTTAGAAAAGATATAAGAGAATGTTTATTCTTAAAATACAGCATGTGGAGCAACCAAACTGAGCACTCTAATCTTTCAAAACTCAGATGTAAAACTAGTGAAAGAAAATGTTGTGCAACCAACACAGTTAACCTTTGAAACCACTTGTTGTATCAATATGCTTGAAGATGTCAACAGCTCAGAATATCTCATTAAAGCAGTAGATGTCTCTTCATGAATAAGAGCTTCTGAAGCTGTAGGTCTGAAATTGAATTAAAAGATAAGTGTGGGTATAAATTATGGGGTTTAGATCACATGCTTTCATAAAAGTCTTGTGCCAAAACCCATGTTCTTGTGAATTTTCTATCATTATTTATTGGTTGATCTCTTCTCGAAATCACAGCTAACCACTTTCATCATGACCATTTTGAGAATTAGAGATGTGGGCAATTGTTCAGTTCTTTTATCACTTGGACAAATGAATAAACCCAAAATTATGTGTTCCCTTTCCCTCAGTCTTATTAATGTATATAATAAACGTGTATTTCTAGGTCCTCCATAAAAGTTTCACTGACTGTTGACAGTCCTTGCTCAGTTTTATCACATATAAGTCAGCAATTACCCAGTTCCAATGAAAATGGGAAGAGTGATATCAGTTCAGAGAGCTCTGAATCTCAGATATTCTAATCTCGGCAGTACTTGAAATGTACCGCATATTTCATAGAATCACGGAATCATAGAATGGCCTCGGTTGGAAGGTACCTTCAAGATCATCTCATTCCAGTCCTCCTGCCATGGGCAGGGACACTTGCACCAGATCAGGTTTTGCAGAGCCCCATCCCACTTGACCTTGAACACTTCAGGGGTGGGACATCCACAACCTGTTCCAGTCACACCACCCTCACAGTCAAGATGATCTAATGTAAACTTGCTTTCTTTCGTTTTGGAGCCATACCCCCTTGTCCTGTCACTCCATGCCCTTGCAAATAGTCTCTCTCCATCTTTCCTGTGGGCTCCCTTCAGGGACAATCCCAATTCTCCCAGCCATTCCTCATAAGAGAGGTTCTCCATCTCTCTGATCAGCTTGGTTGCCTCCCCTAGACTGGCTCCAACAGCTCCCTGTCGTTCCTGTGCTGGGACCCCAGAGCTGGATGCAGCACTGCACGTGGGGCTCAGCAGAGCGGGGCAGAGAGGTAGAATCCCCTCCCTGCCCTGCTGCCCATGGGACTTTGGATGCAGCCCAGCATACGGGAGGTTTCTGGGTTGCAAACACACATTGCCAGCTCCCGTCCAGCTTCTAGTCCACCAGCAACACAATATAGAACTGTAACCCAAAGGTATCCACAAACTTTTTCCATTTATGTCTAATTTTACGTTCTATAGGTCACCTTTCTCTGGTCTGCAGTTTTGTAGGTTTTTAGTCTTTGCTCTTAATGAAAGGACGGATGGCTCAATAAGGGTGATTTAAATTTTGTTCTGCATGTCTCTGAGATTCATCATGATTCAAAGCACTGCAGGGAACAAGTTTCACAGTCACAGAACAGCAGCTGATAAAGGTTTGTGTTTTGCACACACAACCACTTTAAAAACAACTGCTCTTCAAATTCTCACCATGTAGCAACCATTCTTTGCTATTCCATATGCTGAAATAACTTCTGCACATCTTGGCTAGGCCAGAAAATCTTTTTGTCTCTTCTTCAGTGCTGCAGTAATAAAAATATTCTTGAAGGTCCCCTCCATAAATTAACTGATATTGCACTAAACCAGATTACTTGCATGATCTGGTGATACGGTTCATGGAGGAATAGTTTTCATTGAAGAGATGGTAACAAATGGTTGGTGGGACTTCAGTAACCAGAACCAGGTGTTTATACTTGTCAGCCATGAAGGTGAAAGTTCTAATGAGTTGAGGAAATGTAGTAATTTATGAAACATTGTTTGGTAGCATCCATAATATTCCCAAGTTGAAAAAAAAAAAGAAGGCGGCATCTTTGCTCTGGAAATTGTGTTAAATAAATCACTGTTAACTGATAGAAAAGAAGAGAACTACCATGAAAAAGTCTGTTCGTAAGTACCCATAAAAGAGAAAAAGTACACAACTGCCATGCTGCTGAATATGTAGGCAATTACATTAGAGCCAGCTGGAGCATCTTAGCACTGGCAGTCTCATTCTCAGATAAAATAATAAACATGTCCATAATCCTGCCCAAATATCTGTACCTGATAGTGACAGGATAATAACTGTTTCTGGTTCATGGCTTTTGAGTGACTGATCCGAGAAGAGGAATGAAGTCACACATACAGAAATGTGGGAACATGGAACATACGGAAATCTGCCTCTACGGGCCAGAGATGTTAACTTGTCTCATCTCTCAAATGCTACTTTTGCTGCACCAGACACAAAAGTATACGATGCTTCCTTCAGACATATAAATTCAGCTTATTGATTTCTTTTGTCAGCACAATGTTTTATATTGTAACCAAATTAGCACACTGTACTTCAAGCAACCTTGCTATCTTCAAAACTTAAGCAGTCGTCTGTACCTGGACAAAATTATTTTACATTTGTCCTTGTCATTATTCAGTTCCATAAATGATAGAGAGAATTATCCTCCCTACACAAAATCTTCTCAGTGTCTGAATAATTTCAGGATTGTTTTAAGTTTCTCTAGCAGAAAGGAGAGTTCTTTATTTAAAAGTGACTTGAAACAGAGTGGAAACAATGGTTTTGTCTCTTTCTCATAAAATGTTTATCAAAAATGATAGTAATTTTAGATCTTTATGAAAGTTATATCTTTATGAAAGTCTTCATAAGATGATAAGAACTTGAAACATAAATGTGGTGTAAACATTTATGAAACTCTTTTGTTTATTGTGCATCATTTCCTCACCACAATAATGCTGCTGTTCACTGTTGTATATTTTATCTTAGTGCCACTTCAATTGTGTTTGCAGTTTTCATAGGAAAGCATCCTATTTGGGATAATTACTCACTTTGGAGACGATCAGCAATTTGGTTCACAAGTACCTCTGAAAATTACCCTGTCTGCAGAAGGCATTTTCCTGCAAGGGCAACATACCGTGCTGCTAAGAAGGGGAATTTTGTCTTTTCTCTTTTCCTTTTTTCTCTCCGTTCCTGTCCCCACAAAACATTTGACAATTGCTCTAAGACATGCCAATTTCCTTTCAACTCCTCACCAGTTATTTTCAGATATACGATCTCTGTGCTTTTTTTTGTTGTTACTGTGCCATTGCCATACGTTCTTCTAAAATTCTCAGCTAATTTTAAGGTGCTCCCTTGACATTTCAGTTTTGAAGATATGTAAGCAAATCCAGCTGGATCTCCTGGAAACTTGGGTGCCCACTGGGGAACATCTATTTCAGTATAAATATCCATTACCAAAGTATCACCAAGATTTCAGTTTCTATATTTAATTACATTTACACTGAACATGCAATCATCCATCAACTTAAAAATAAAATAATCCTTGTAAAAACACCATGGAGATGTTTCTTGACAAGTTCAGTCACAGTAAGTTTACAGATCCTAAGTTCTTGTAAACTGACTTAAGTGCAGTGATGAGAGCTTGAAACGTTTCTGTTGCCAGAGCCTAATTCTGCCCCTTTTATTCATATGGGAGGATAGACTCCTGTATAAACAATCTCACTGAGCAAAACAAGTAAGCAAACTGTGAGAAGATTAATTCTTGCAGTCTTTTTGCTAACTTCACAGCTATTAAATCTTTGTGGGAGAAAAGCTGCACATGATAGCACAGTTGTGAAAGCTGGAGGCTACTGTGTGAAAGATAGGGAACTTACAGATATATCCACTTCGATTCTGAGTGTAATATCTCGGAAGATCTAAGGTACCAATCAAACATGTATGTAACATTAGGTAATACTTTCCCTTATTTTCCCTTGAGATTTTCCTGGCAAGACTTTCCAGTCACTGGAGTTGCATTTCAATTGCTTTGAGAACCAGCAAACCTTCCTCACCTTTGAAATAATTGCCCCAGCAGAATGACCATTATACTTCTTGATGTTGCTCCTCTTAGCAGTTTACATGGGATAATACTCACTGTAGTTTGTTTCTGCTCTTGATTTTAAGACTTACATAGCATGAAAATATGTTTGTTTTCTGCCAGCATATTTGTCATACATGTGATATTATCCAGAAATCATGTTTTCTAACTCCCTAATCTAAGCACAGCCATTAAACTCTCAGCCTTCCTCCCAGTAAAAAGCACACTCTAAGGAATAACGCTGTAAGGCAAAGCATGGCAAATACTACAGTCATTACTGGTACCAATTAATGTTTTAAAGCACTTTGAAATTCTCATGTTTTTTCATTTAATGTACGGTCATGAGCACCAAGAGTCATACAGATTTGGATGGCAGAAAATTTGAGCCCTATTTCTGAATCTTTCTAATCTCCGTTTGTGTGAACTCAGCATGATTTGCTGTTGTGGTTCACCACGAGACACTTTTTTACAGATCTTTCTTTTCTAACTAATCAGTTGTTCCATTAGCCGCAGACACAGTGAAACCCTGCACACTTATGTACTTTGCCCCCTTCTCTCTCTGTCCCTCCACTGTGGAGGAGGGACCTAAATATACCCTAAAATACCTTCTGGGTGGGATATGTGACAGCGTACTTTGAGCTACATGCTCACTGACAGGAAAATCAGGTGCTGCCTCTTCTTTCAGTGAGGCCTCTATTCCACAGTGGTGCTACAAGAATCTGATTATCTTTGAGATTTAAACTAATCTTTTGTTGTTTTACTCCATTGCTTTCAGAGCAGTGAAAAGCATATTCCTCTTTTCCTTGAAAAGCTGGACTGAAAACAGATTTCTCCAAATGCTGTACCAATACGTTGTGGACAGTCTACTTGGTGTGCTCTGCTGACTGCTGCAGACAAGTAACTAGGCAAAGTTCTCAGGACAAGGAATCCTGTTTGGAAGCAGAGCATCCTCACCTGATTTCAAAGGAGCAAGAAATAGTCACTCAGCTCTGACACTGGTGAAATTCTCATCATATTAATAATTTAAGCAAACTTGGGATAGCAACATTCTTATGGGGCAAGAAACCTCCTACTTGCTTCTGTATTGTGTTGTGGTGGGGCATCTGTACGTGGATTTCATTCCTTGAACCTGTGCAAACCTCACCCTCAACTAAAGTAGACTATAATAGATGTTAAGGTATGTGTACAAGTTATTTGTTTTTATTTATTAACACAGCTTTTATTTTCTCTAATTATTCTACTTTTGTTGGGTGGAAATGCTCCAAAACATAAAAGATACATTTGATAAAACTGGCATCCTACCCACTTAATAGTGAGGGTTTCTTGCTTTTTGCCAAGCAAGGTTTATTTTTATTTTAAAGGGTTTTATCTAGTATTTGTTTTCCTCACCTTTATCTATTACTTTATTAATGATGTCTATTTCTGTAGTTGGGTACTAGGGCTAATGGAACCTTCTTACCTTGGAAAATTCCACCAAAAATTTCCTCTGCTGTGCTTTCCTGAACCCATACTAAAGGCCCCTCCCGAAAGTTCCTGCATCTCTCATGAGAGATTCATGAGCAGAGCACCTCTTAAATATAAATCCTGTTCTCACCTGTAAGACTTTGCTAAGGCTGCCATATTTTGGATTTCCAAAACTGTATGAGGAATATCAGTTCAAATCCCACTTAAATACACATGAATCTGTTCCTTTTATACTCTATTACAAAATCTTTAGTTTAAGAGCAGGACCATGAGGTGTGGAGCTGAGCAATACGGTTCTGATTTACGTGGTGCAGATTAATCAATCAATAGCAAAAAGCTCTCACATTCCCCTCTACCAGCATTTTCTGTTCACATTCCCAAGTGTCCTAAAACCATCCCTGGGGAAAGACTTTGGATTTTATCCCCTATCTTGATCTTCCCAAAAAGATATTTCTTCAGTATTTTGTAGACTACTGTGCAGCAGGAGCCAAGCTGAAGATACTGATCATGTCGTTCATATTAGTTTGCTGCAAAGGGACTTCTTGTGTCCCTCCTCCTCCCCAAATCCTCTTGAAAAGTGCAAAGGAAGGGATGAGAAAAAATATTAGAGATGTGTTAATTTGGATTAATCCTTTATTATCCACTATCACTGTCTCACATTAATATAAATCTACTTCTGTCTCCTTCCATGTATCATACAGGTGGTAAGCTGACAAATTTATGGAAGCGGCTTTGGAGCCTATAGCTTAATTAACCCCCTAAAAAAGAATTACCTCTTCAAAGTCAAACTGGACAAAAACCCACCTCTTTATGCAGGTTGCGGGGTTTTCCCTTACAAAGCAAGATCCTCATCCAGACAGCACCAAAGCATCCAAACGGTAAGCAATTTATTTTTTATCGGTTTTATTTGACGCAGCCGTGAATAGCAGAGGTATGTTTCCCCTCTGGACTAAAAACAGCAGTCAAACCAAGTGAATTCCTAGACAGCTGAATGAGCAGGCATAAACTGGACGGGATTAGCTACAGACGAACCCGTACGCCAGGCTCGTGGCGGTCCCGCTTCCCGCGGGCGCAGCGGCGCG